>JAGGAU010000001.1:18007-296601 GCA_017657275.1 Termitomyces sp. T108 | reverse complement strand
GTATCCTATTCTGGCTT
Organism: Termitomyces sp. T108; assembly: GCA_017657275.1. Taxonomy (NCBI): domain Eukaryota; kingdom Fungi; phylum Basidiomycota; class Agaricomycetes; order Agaricales; family Lyophyllaceae; genus Termitomyces; species Termitomyces sp. T108. Next base: position 296,584 of record JAGGAU010000001.1, on the reverse strand, counting down.
GTGTGGTTGTATTAACCTTAACCCCCCCCGGTATCTGCCGTTAACGTCCCTTCCCCGATCTCTGATTGGCTACCTCATGTGGTCACGATGGCACTCGTTTTCCCAGTAGTCCTTGGTTGAAGATTGGTTGGTTGGATTCAGAGTATACTTTTCAACATTGACAAATAATGAAACAATGTTTGTACTTCGAAGTCTGTCTGTCTGTTGACATGATCGTTACGTAAGTGTTTGAGGACCTCCACAGTCACTGCATTTAATTTGTCAACTGGACATTCACGACTGCCTCAGCTATTCCTATTCTCATCAAGGATTCATTTCTACAATGCATACACAAGGATACCCAAGCTGGAACTATTCGAAAAGCGTTAGCTGCAGTCCAAGTCACATAATCACCCCAACGGTTGCCGCTTCAGCAATGGCTTGTGAAGATTGCATCCCTACCACACACGTGACATCTCAATGCACTGACCAGTGTGTTGTCATTACTTGCGATGACCCACATGAATTGAATGAGTGCAATGGGATTGGAGATCTGCACTGTGACTTGGCTTGCGACAGTGGTGCGAATTGTACTGACTGCAATGATTTGCACAAAACCGTGAGTTCTGCACACATGCATCGGTCCATCGTCCTCAACGGTTGCTTTATAGCTCCAGTGTTGCAGTGATGATATGTCCAACCACTCGTTCCCTTGGGATCCTTCGATTGAGGAGTTATTTTGCTCATGTTCAGACTTACAGCATGCTCAAAGCACCCCGGGTTTCCGGCACCAATTGCAGTGCACTAGCCCTTTTGAGGACCTGAGTGTCCAGTCCACACTCCCATCGACTCCACTGAACACTCCTTCCTGCATTTCTTCAACAAACTCTCCACCTGGCTTACCATCTCCCGTTCAAAGCACCGTGCTTTTCACCTGTCTGTGGGGCCATTGTAGAGCAAATTTCGCTTCTCTCACCGAACTTGTCGGTCATGTGAACCTTGAGTGTCTCCGTCCACCTGTTTATCAGAAGCAAGAGGTGGACTCTACTTCTCTGACCACCGATATGGCTTGCCAATGGAGCGACTGCACCGCCTACCCACCTTATGCTATTCCTACATCATCTACGGGCGATCAAGCCAGCGAAATCTTGAACTTCCTTACTAGTCACCTGCTTAATGATCATCTAGGTATCATCGGCCGTAGTCAGACTCCCGTCACCACCACTACTCCGCCCTCGAAAGTATCATTTGAAAAGTCAGTGGAAGTCGATTCTCCAGAAATACCAAGCGCGGATAGTATCAAGTGTCAATGGGGGTCCTGTGGACGTTCGTTCGACAGCAACGAGCTTTTGACACAGCATCTAAATTCCGAGCATGTTGGATCGGGCAAAGCTTATTATGAATGCTGTTGGGATGGTTGTAATCGATCTGGAAAAAACGGGTTTTCCAGCAAGCAAAAAATATGCCGACACTTGCAGGTCAACGATGCATGTGTCTTCCCTATGTCTCTACTAAACCTATTTCTCCCCTTAGACACATACTGGACACCGCCCTTTCCAATGCGATGCTTGTTCTCAATATTTTTCAGAAGCCGCCACGCTGCAACAACACATGCGCAGACACACGCGAGAAAGTATGTATGTCTCCAGCCTTTTTTTCTTAATCCATACCTTGATTGACAGAACCATACGTCTGTGATCATCCCGGATGTGGAAAGACCTTTGCGATTACCGGAGCCTTGACCATTCATAAACGAGTCCATAATGGTCAAAAGCCTTTTAAATGCAAATTTTGTGACAAGTGCGTTCGGTTATATCAGAGGTCAATATTTCCCCCCGTTTCTAAAGCTTGTCCTATTTAGAGGATTTTCTGAATCCTCCAATCTATCAAAACATGTAAATTCTCTTTTTAGGTTTTTTACGATAGTACTCATGCGTTTGCCTCAGCTACGTACCCACACTGGCGCACGTCCGTATTGTTGTACTGAGCCAGGGTGCAACAAATCATTTGCGCGGCCTGACCAATTAACGAGACACTCTGGGGTTCATAGGAAGAAGTTGACCGACCAAACAGATACTTCTTAAGCTACTACGATATCAGGGATCTACATACGCCACACGATACTTTTGGATATGATGAGGTACCATTTGCCTGGAGATTATGTAGTTACATTATTGATGGTTCAGACGATTTTGTCAAATCAAGTTATTTTGCCTATATGCGTCTCTACACATCAAAACTATCATTCGTCATCGAACTCATCCGATCCTCCAGTTTCCGTGATACCAAGTTGGACTACTTTGACAACATCCTCCAGACTGTCATCCTGTTGGTCTAGATCAATGGTATCTTCAAATAAAGAAGACCTCTCTCCTGAATGGTCAAGGAAGTTGAGGCATCCCTGTTGACAGCCGCGCCAACGCATTGGCACAGACCCTCCAACTTCCACACCCGCGATCATTGTTTCCCAAGTGTATCGCTCCTCCGCATGTTGAATGAACAGCCTCGGAGTGCACAGTCGGTGATGTTTTGGGGACGGACACAGTCCAACGCCTGTTATGTCTGCGGTAGACCTAATGTCGGTAGGATAGGTATCTTCCTCCAGGTATACTGAGCCGGGGAGTGATAGATTTAGTGTCTTGCGAACAAATGGTGGCAGGTCCTGTAAGAAGTAGACCTTTTCCAAAGCTGATTGTTCTGTCGAATGCAACGCAGGCATTCCCTCTGGCAGGGGAAGTACATAATGTGCTTCAAGCACGGTCTCTGAATTAGGTTTTGTAGGATCGATCGGTGAAAGTAACAACCTCAAGAGCAGCTCATTTAGCGAGGGAACTCGATGATTTAATACCGTCGTCTCGGAAACTTGTCGCTGTTTTGCACCAGAGAACAGGAGCCTTTTCCGGCTCAAAGTTGATGAACCCAAAGAGCGGGGATCAGAAGAAGGCGGTGGAGACAAAAATGGGTTGGGAAAGAGATACAAGGATTTAAGAGTCATCTGGAGCAGTTCTGCAGGCAAATACTGGATGTGATTCTGGCCGATACTCAATTCTTCTAGGCCTCGCAATTGGGCAATATCCGGAGGGATATGAGTAAGCTTGTTGTTGCCTGATTATGAACAACTCAGTAACCTTTATCACTCTTACACATAACACAAAACTTACGTAGCGATAGGATGGTCAAGTTCTCCATGTTGGCTGAACGAAACAAGGAGAGAGGGATGACAGTTATATTATTGGTAGAAAGAAAAAGTTGTATCTTGTTTTTGGGGAGTCCAAGAGGTACCGTAGCAACACTCCGAGTGCGCAACATGGGCCTTGCCCATATTTCCGCACCTGCTGGTTCTGTGGAGGCACGATTTAGAGGTCGCGCGACACTGGCAGGAGGTCCAGTGGAAGCTCTCGGTGTGAATGTAACATAATTTGAGTCGGAACGCTCAGAAGAAGTCCAAAAATGAGACAAAACTTCAACAAAAGATTCTGGAATATATGTAAGGTTGGAATTTCTGAGTGACGAACTCAATAAAGGTCGTCGCGATATACAAAACATACTGACTCCAAGCTAACGCACCCATTACCTTCATCAATCATATAACCACTCGCTTTTTCCCAGATTTCCGCTTCGACTTGATCTGACGTCATACTGGTAGAAAGTGGCGAGAGATATGTGCTGTTCGTTGGAGATAGTTGTGTGTCCCATGTGTGCGTTTCAGACGGTTTGTGATACCTCAGCTTTTTTAGTGCAGTCGACGGTGTGGTCGGGGATCTAGAACGCTTTTTTTCGTACTCCGGAGGCTTCCAATTGTCCTTGGAGGCCGAGAAAGGGTCTCGCGTCAGTGGCATAGAAAGGATATCATAATCATGATATATTTCTGCGTCATGATCAGGACCGGGAGATGAAACAGGCGGCGAAGTATCAACGAATGGTCCTGGAGACGAAGGAGGAGATGACAAAAATGGGGAATGAGGGTCAACAAATGATGTGGGGTACATGGAGAAGTTGGAAGAGGGTCTCGGAGCACGATCAGGTGACTGGCGCACACAAGTGATGGAATTGATCTAAATTATCTTATAAGTCGATCAATGACCATCCAAAAGATGTGTTCTGGCAGTTCCGGATTCTTTTCGCATAACACGAATTGAACACGTTGCAGATCTTGTATGCTAGAAATCTGAAGCCAATAATACGGATAAATAGTCCATCAAATAGCTAACACATATAACAAATCAATAGCTTCAACGGGTTTGGGTAATAAATGACAAATCTTTTGACTCTCCTAGGGGGCGAAACTCTTGGCCACGCGTCGAAGCACAACTGACACATTTCTTCATGCTATGTAATCCATTTTCGCCACTCACTAAGGTGACGAATTCAGGATGACGCGAACACTATTGGCATGTGCTCACAAGAGTCCACTGTGTTGGAATTGCATGGAGATCTCGCACCCAGAAAAACGAGGCCAGAATGGTTACAATGAAAGACAGTGCTTCAAGCTACAAGCTTTAAGGCAAACAATAAATATGTGACGGCATTTGGGATGAAAATCAATTAGTAGCAACGGGGACATCGCTCTGTGAAGGAGCTTTGCGAGCAAGCTCGAGACTGATAGTTTTGCCCTTCTTCCGCAATTCCTGCCATTTCTTAACCTGGTCGGCAATAAGACCCTCTCTCTTCTCCCTTCTCTCTGCGACCAGTCGTAGAATGTGTGAACGTTTCGTTGCCATCGGTTCCTTCATATCCCACCCCTTGCCCTGACCTTTGGTCAATCTCAACAACTCATACTTCCGCATCGCGCGGTTGGCCATTATTTGGAAGTTAGTTTCAATCCACTTCTCTCGTTCCTCCTTCTCCTTTGCCGTCATATCCTCAAGTCGGTGGGGATAGTAGAAAGGATCAACCAAACCTACGACGGCACGCTTATAAGTTTTGAAGGCTTTGCGCTTAGGATTACGCCCCGATGGCACGGGAGCAATGTAGTTATCTGTGCGGATGTAGGTCGTTTTTACGCCGTAGACGGCGAGAAGGTAGGAACGCATATCAGTCTTGGTGACCGACTTGGGAATGCGGAAGGTGGCTTCGTAGGGGTTATAGAGTTCTCCTTTGGGGGTGTTGTTGCGAACGAGTCGAATGATGATGTTGGGGAGGTAAACACGTCGGCCGACGACTTCTTTCTCTTTGACTCCACCACGTCGCACCGTCTTGAAACCGCGCACCCGGGACCTTCTCTCATTTAATCTCTCAATCCATTGGGCATCCGTGATTTGCTTCCCATCTAACACCTTGAGCTTCTGTGTAGCCTTAAGTCGTCTATAGCGCGCAAATTCAGTGGGTGTGAGACCCTCTGGCGTCGAGTCGGAAGTGCCAACCGCTGTTGGGCCGAATCTTTTGCGGCGGCGTAGACGAACCGCAAGTGGTGTCGAAGCTGTCCTTGCAATGCGAGCTGCTTCAGGTAAGACCACAGTGGACTTCGTGGAGTACAACCGGCGGGTAGCGAGAACAAAACACTGCATCATAAACGCTGCAACGTCGTCTGAAGAAACTGAAAGTTTGGAAATTTATTGGCACGTGACTCGGAATCCACTCCCAGGGCGTTACTTCCACGAGAGGCACCTACTTGGACTCAGCCTCAATTGAGAGGATAGCTATGGCTATCACCTGCGCGAGAGTGGTCAGGGCATTTAGCTCAGCATGCGCGCCGATAACTACGATCGTTGGCTTCTCATTGCTCTTGACCTGGATATTTATCTTGTATCAGCCAAGTCCTGGCCCTGGCTCAATTCAGAAACTTGGATGGCAGTCATGGGAAGTGGTATCTATGTCAAATGACTCGCAAAGTCCAATGCAAGGCAATAATACCGACTTGAAAGTACCAATTGGCTCCGAAACACTGGATGTGGACTGGTGGAACGTCACCTTGCCAGAACCACAAGTCGATTCATCTAGTTTTCCATTGGACGTGTGGTCGCCATTGCTTCCTCACAGTACTGGTCGTATGTCAATGCCAAGCTTCAACATTGATCTGTTGTCTGAGACTCGCTTTCTTTTACAGTTTCCGAAATTACTGTCACGCAGTGTAGGATCAATCCATCATTGGCTGAAGAAGTATGTGCTCCCGATTCGACGAGTGAGGAAGATGCTATCAAAGGGAAGTGGGTAAGGGTAAGACGCGATTTGAACCTTGAGGGAGGTTATTTATCTCCATATCTGGTAAGTCCCTCCCACCAACAGAAACGTCCGCTACTGACTGTTTCAAGAGCATTTATTATCGACGTACGAGACGACAAGACATCAATCTGGTTGCTGATATCCAACTCCTAGCTGATAATGAGGAGCCTTCGACACCCGGTACATGGCATAAAGTAACCACATCCCTCAGGGCCGGAATATTTCATGCCGCTCCTTTATACCTATGGTACCGGACTGGCACCTCTGCAGGAGAAATGAATGCCGTTGAGCGGTCCAATATCATCACAGAGCTGGATGTCTTGTATGGTGAAGACGTACCCTGGTACGGCTTCGAGAAGCTTGAACCACCTACGATGCCGGAGAAAGGAAAGGTGGAGGCTACTTGGCTAACATATAGACGTGGTGTAAAACGTAAGTTGTGTCAATCCACTACTTATTCCATGATTACGATACGGCTACTCTGTCCAGTTCCACCACGTGCACCACCTTTGCATTTCTCCCGCTCCGGTAAATTCAAGATCATGCAAGTAGCCGATCTACACTACTCTGTTTCTCAAGGCTTCTGCAGAGATACCGACCGAAAGCCATGTAAACATTCAGATAATTTGACGACTACCCTCGTTGGTAAAGCCTTGGAAGCTGAAAGACCAGATCTCGTCATCTTCACGGGAGATCAGCTCAATGGACAAGGAACCACGTGGGACCCCAAGTCTGTTCTTGCCAAGTTCGCAAAGGCTGCCACTGACAGGAAAGTACCTTGGGCTGCAATATTTGGAAATCACGACGAGGAGGATGGTATGCCAAGAGAAGAACAGATCGTTTTAATGAAGGGTCTACCCTACAATCTTGTTGACAGGGGCCCAAAAGATGTTTCCGGAGTTAGTAACTATGTATTGAAAGTGTTGAGTGCGGATCCGTAGGTTTCAATCCCATCCTACATATCTCTGCGAGTCTGATAATCAACAGTTCCAAAACACATCTTTTAACTTTATATTTCCTCGATTCCGGTTCCTATGCTAAAGGTTATTGGGATTTTTTCGGCTTCATTCCCACTGAATATGATTGGATCCGTGAGGTAAGATGAGTGGATGAATCTGACAATTGGAGACTAAACTGTCTTTCATTTCAAGAGTCAAATAAATTGGTTTCTACAGCAATCCAGCATGTTCTTTCAACATGACTTCCCGATTTCAACACCTAATGTACGTTTGTAGGTACGATCAAACCAATCGAGAGGCCGTTCCGCCCTGATTCGACAGGGGATCTTGGTCATGTGTGGAAAGTAAGGCAAGAACAGATTACTCCTGACACACGAAGACTGGCGAAACCCAATGCGCTGATGTTCTTCCATATACCTTTGTGAGTTCATACCCGTGGCCTTAATTACAGCTCAATGGGAATCTGTCAGACAAGAAGCTTATGCAAAAGCAGACTCAGACCCACGGACGCATGTTGCCCTTGATGTGGGCATCCATGGTCAAGAGCCTCCGGGTAATGCGAAAGGTAATGCAGGATTCTACGAGAAAGGAGTTCTCAAAGCTATGGAGAGTGAGCATGTTGGAAAAGGCAACGCTCTTGAAGTGAAAGTGATTGGAAATGGCCATTGTCACAGTAGGTCTTCATCCATTAACGACGTGGGAGCATCTGAAATACTCCGCTAGTTACTGAGAACTGCCGTCGAGTCAAAGGAGTCTGGAACTGTTTTGGGGGTGGCGGGTGAGTATCTTCTTGGTGTCGAGCTTTTCGACCATTTTAACCAAATTTGTAGATCCTATTCTGGATACGGAAAAGTCGGGTAGGTGGTGTCATGCAGTTATAGTTCTTAACACTCATCTGTGCAGCTTCGATCGCAGATTCAGGATATATGAGATCTCCGACTATGGAGAAACGATCAGGACTTACAAAAGGACAGAGAAAGATGAGATTGTGGATGACATGATTCTTGCGGGGAAAGGAGCTCCATTATAAATATGACCACACCGTCTCATCTACCGTTGTAATATTATTTTAGCTTCACGCGAATGGCATCTGTTTATTGAAATAAGTAATACTACATGTATTTACGATCAAAGACTCAATATTTAAATGATCAGTATGTATATCAATACTCGTGTCGTGAATCTTGTATATGATTTCTCACGGAACTTGAGCCGAGTTCGGCTCTGAACTTTGTTAGGTATACTTTCCCCTCCCTCGTTACTTGCCTTTCCATCGCGTTTTCAATGGCGACAAGAGCGAGCGGTAGCCAAGGTCATTCATCGCGGCGCGATAATCAGACAGCGTCATCATCGTCATCAACGGCAAACCGCAGTACGCGTCACACAGTGAGTCTTATGCAGACTGCTGTCCGTGCCGGTAATCAATTCTAGAAGTCCAAACCCGCAGTCGAGTCGGCGGTTACACGCCTTTTGGTTTCAATTAAACAGCTTCTAGAGTCACTGACGCAATGGAGTACTTTGAAAATTGATGAAAACGGTGTCAGTGATGTATATGTTCGCCTCGGAAACGACTTCAACGCAGCTGTGGCTGCCTTCTCAAGATACGGTATTGATATGGCGTAAGTGCCAGAAACCTAATCTAACTATCTTGTTGACTCGCGGACATCGTACTTCAGTGAACTTATGTCGGTACCTGATGATCTCCGGAACGTCCTTGAACAATGCCTGGCCGAAGATGCTACACCAGAAAATCTTGAAATTTACTTACCCACTGTGAGGCGTATCATTACCGATCTGTTGACGGGTTTACGCGGGAAGCAATCGATATATCGCCGGCTACAGCAGAAATCGGGAGATTCGATGGGGGGACATGAGAGGGCGGACAGCCGTTCCTCACGTGGAGAGCGGATTTCAGAGCGGACGTCAGGGAGGGATGAGCAAGGGCATCGGCCCCAACATCCACGAACGATACCAGAGGGGGAGAGACCCGACCGCGAGAGTGGATATCGAAGGAGCGGGCAGTCATCTTCATCTGGAAGAAAGGCAGACTCTTCGCAGGCTGTAACACCTAACAATGATGACAAGTTTGTTGGTGGGTTTTCACCTCCCCTTATCGAGCAACCGCCACGGATTCCAGAGTTCGAGGAAGAGAACACACCGGTTCCAGAGGACCCACGAATAAAACAGCGTTCCCCGCTCGGTGTTCCAGACGTACCATCTTCCCCACAACAGGGCATTTCACTCAGTCCCGCATCTGCTCCTGTTGAAACAACCCCAAAAGCTTCTCCCACTCCGGTTGTACCTGCAAGTGTGAAAAGGTATTCTCTGGTCGATAAGCCTATGTCTCCTCCCACTGTCGTCGTCGAACTCTCTAGTCCTGGCCTGGATAATGGAAAATCAGCATCTCCAACACCTGAAGCACCTCCAGAAATTGTGCCTGCAATGGAAAATTCTTTGGCTGCATTGAAAAAAAATGACGTGCTTGAACGACGTGCATCCAAACGGTTCTCTACCTTCAACATATCTAAAATGACTGGTGCATCACCACGAGAACGTCCTACTCGTAGTAGCCATTCCAATCGACGATCATTTGCTGCGTCGTCGGCCTTAACACCAGGAGACCTAGCGGTTCTTACCGAGGAGGCGGACGATGGCGAATCCCAGGGAACAGTCATGACTTCTTTGCGTCGTGAGGGTAGCGCGAGATCACGACCAAGATCTAGGGCTGCTACACCTGAAACGCGACAGGATGCACCACCTGTACCCAAGTTGCCAAAGTCTGCGCAGCAGTCTACGACAATCCAGCCCATGCATAAACCTGCTGACGGCTCAATTGAGAGTTCTGATGATCCTTCCAAGATGACGGTCTTTTTACAAGTTGGGCGTGAGGTTAAGAAAGCTGTTATTGAGTCGAGTATTACCTTTGCCTCTTTGCGAGTCTTGTTCGTGGACAAGTTCTCGTACAGTCCAGGACAGGATAATTTTCCAGCGATATACATCCGCGATCCGTCCAGTGGTGTTCAATATGAACTTGAAGACACCGATGAGGTCAAAGATAAATGTCTCCTCTCTCTGAACATAGAACGTGAGTTTACAGACACAGAGTTACCTACTAGTTTACTGAAATGAGGTCATAGCTCTCGACCAAATCAAACAGCATATTGACGCCAAAATTTTGAGTCTTTCCAATGAGCTCATAGAACTGAAAACCGTCGTCACATCTTCCAGTCAGCGACGAAAGTCAATGTTATTTCCAAATATCGTTGCTGAGCCGCTCGCTGAGAGTACGCCTCTTGCGAACCGCCCTTCTGAACGCCAATTCGCTCATGTAGCTCGACGACTGTCTCGTTTCGTGGGTGACGCTGTTGACTCTTCTTTCCAATCCATCCAGTCGCAAATCCAGCCTCAGATGACGGGACAGTCTTTGCAACCGCAAATGACCGGCGTTTCTGTCCTTTCAGACTACTCGAGCCGGATCGTCACCGATCTCAAGACACAGTTCGACGAGGTGCAGAACCTACGCCGTGATCTTGGCATTATGCGACAACTTTACACCCAGTTTATGAAACAGACTAAAGATTCTTTGAACACACTCAGATCACAAACGAGTTCTGTCAAACAAATTGCTCTTACCAGTGTTGGCGGTGCTAGAGGATACATTGACACAGGCAAAAAGAAGCTAGACTCGCGTAGTCAGAACGTGCTGACCGACGTGGAGAAGCTCCTAGACACCGTTGAGAACTTGAAGGACGACGTCATCAAAAGGCAAATTACACCGAAGGAACTTATTGTCAAAACAATCAAGAAGGACATTGATTCCGTTCACAAAGAACTCGAGAGTCTCACAGAACATATCAAAACAATCAAGCCAATGTGGAAGAAAACCTGGGAGGAGGAGCTACAGAATATCGTTGAAGAACAGCAATTCCTTACTCATCAAGAGGAGTTCCTCCATGACCTTGTAGAGGATCACAAAGCCGTTGTTGAGATGTTCGGACACATTGATAAGGTCATCTCCCTCCGTAACCCGGGACCCAATGGTACCATAAAACCACGTAGTCGGACTTTTCGCCCACCCCCACCTTCCGAGGGTGATGGCCTCAGCAACGTGATGCTCGAGATCCGCGGTGCCGCCGTTGACCCAGAGAAAAGGATGAAAGCTATTGAGACCAACCAGAAGAACCGGCAGAAGGAGCTTGACGCACGGTCTGACGCACTCCATGCTGAGTTGCATGATTTTGTGGGCCAGAAGAAGTTGAGGATGACTGGTGGCGCAGAAGAGGCTGAGCGGGTGCGTCAGAAGCGTAGTGAAGCGACTCTCAAAGCAATGTTCAATTCGAACGTGGCTTCTCCGCCATCTTTAAGTCCAGATCTTCCTACGCTACCTCAATGATCGTGCTATTGTCGTACCTATGTTTTCTTCTCTTCTCTTTGCTAAACAACTTCGCTTTAACGCATTGTATACTCTCCTGCATTGATCATCTCTCCCGCATTGATAATCCTTGGTCAACGTGGTTCGCCGATTAACCGGTTGCAAGAAGTGGAACTTTTATCTAAATGTTCTATACATGTAGTTATCCATAAGTAAATGTCTCACACACATCCACACATACGTAATTGCAATGTTGTCGACTTTGTCTGTGTGATGAGAAAGTTCGGTATGTAGGTCTTACAAATGCCCCGCAATGGGTATCCTCCTTGAAACGTGAGTTGAAATTAGATCCACCGGTCGTCCGATGCTGTTGTTACACCTTATTCGTTCCCTACTTCTCCCATTCATCGACACCTTGAAAGGTAGAGACACCCATGCCTCTGAATGAGCGCAATGACTTCGCACCAAACGAAAAATGTCTCGTCCAGTTTGTTAATGAGGCAGGAACACTCCTGAAGACCAGAGTCAGACATCGTACCGAGACGGAGATTGATAACCGGAACTCACGAGGCCCTTCTCCGGGGAGTCTGGGCCACGATATCTGTCGGTAGTTGGACTCGTCTGGGGGTAAGAATGAGATGCGAAAGACTGAACGGCAATAAACCCATAGTGTTGTCGGTGAGTGAAGGTTTGGCAAGGGGTATGAGCCCGGGAGCAAACCACTTTTGAGACCGATTGATTAGTCAAGAGAAGCTCTCAGTAGGTTCTTGTACGTTTTGGAGTATTGGCCTTGGCCAGGCAGAGATCACCCGGCCAAAGCGAACAATTGCAGAAAGATCCCATTTCTGTCAACGGCTGGTCCAATTGCAAGCCTCCAGAGGTCAAATCCGATAAGATAAGATCGTGATCACTGCAAGCAGCTTTGGTGCGGAAGGACATACATATCTGCATCCTGTTCACTGTATCCGAGACCGTCGCAGGTGGCGTATACCCTTAATATCACAAGCCACCTACTCCTTCCCGTCTCGCGCTTTAGCAATCCCCATTCTGTCGCTAGAATGAAACCCGGTGCGCCGGCGTTACGTTGCTTATAAAAGAATGTGCTTCTTTTGAACACCCACCTCTTCCTCCCTTTCCCGTATCCTTACCCTGTACTCTTAATATCTATGTCTCAGGTACCTTGTCGCGCAACCTCTTCTTGAATACGGTGTTCCTGATGCTATTCGTCTAGGCTGAAACAGTGCAGCTTACTACTTACATTCTCGAGGAATCGCAGACCGCTGCGTTCATCAACCAGACAAACATCGAGAATTGTACTCGGAATTGTCCTCGATGTGAGCTAATGCTTATCAGTCGAATGACTGCTTCTGATGTCTTCTTCCAAACCCTAGACACTGCCAAGGATTTGACTCGAAAACAACTTGCTCACGACATTCTTCAAGACCTGAATACCATGTAAGACCTTCAGTACCGGGCTTGTGATATAACCTCACGCGAGTATGTTGACAGAGAACGAATTGCCAACGTTTTCGCTGTTCATTGAAATTTGACGTCGATGATATGCCTCAAGCAGAGCAGATGTAATGTTAGCCTTCGTTCAATACAATAGCCGTCGTATATATTATCTTGATGTAGTTTAACGTCGGTCATGTCAAGTACTGTATCCCCAATGATAGTGTGTATTTATATTCCGAGACTTTGCCATTCGTCCACCAAAGTTCTTGTCGGGAGTCACAACCATTTCAACATGTAGATAGAATGCATGGCCGCCATCCACATTCGTACTTTCATTGTGCTGAACGTCTTGTTCGGGTTCGTCTCTCCGATATATGATCCATAATTAGCCTTGACATGATAACAAGTTTCCCACCTACCTGTCCCAAGCAGACAGTCTTGCAGGACAAGGTCAGCCGGTCGTCTAATAGAAGTTGGCAGCAGTTTTGCTGCAATCTTGGCATGTGCACGCAATAACATGGTTAGAATGGTAACATCGTCTGGCGAATGCTAAGTCCGCTATCGTATAAAGTTCAGCATGCATAAGAAGTGAACGTCAGGTTCACTTTCTCCCGCCAATGCCGATAAAACCTCCCTGCTCCCTGTCCTTTAATCTTCATACGTTGTCTGATGACTGAGCTTCAGGATTCGCATCACTCTTTTGAACGTATCTCAACCCCCATCTCCAGCGCAAATCGGGAAGTCATCCTCCGCGAGCATTCGATCGCTCCGAAACCCAACGGAAACCTTCTCCAGTGTGCAAAATTGACCGGACCAGTAGTCTAGATGCGTATCCGTGTCGGTGAAAAACGTTATGTTGGTCAAAGCAAGAGCTTGATAATCGAAGGCTGTGGAATGAGTGAATACGGAAAAGGTAACATTGTATCGAGATAAGGTAAAATGGTTTCCGTCAGGATAGTCTTCGATACCTCGAAATTCGGACGAGGGAAAGAGAGAATGACAGAATGGATGACGTTTCCGAGTGCGACGGGGGTGGGTACAAACGTGGATTAAGTTGGTATTTCATAAGGTATGGCGGACAATGCAGAGGAAACGTAGAGCCAAATTTTCCTTGCTTTGGGAGGCGTCGCTGGTTTCTGGATGTCTGGCAGCGTTCGGTAGTGATCGAATGAGGTTAGGCGAAATACCCATCGGACCAACGTGATCCCCTCCGTGCCAATATTGCCACATTGGAATAAGTTCATGGCGCTAACAGAGTAAGGTGCATAAACAAGCTAGTATCATTAGGTCATTCGCTTTGTGCTATAGCCTCAAGAACCTGAGCACGTCTGGTCCTCCGAAGAGGAACACGTAAATTGTTAATGACGGCTATATCCCCCACAGGTTTCGTATAGCGCCCGACGGCTGAAGTGTTAGGCATAGCCCAACCAACTACGAGCCGGCTGGTAGTATTAAAACGTTGACGCGAAAGAAAATCGACGAATGCAGCGTGGACTACACGCGAGAAGTAGCTAGGGAAAGATGCTGAGGTCCACCGAATGCCAAATATGAAGGACTATAGGCTGTTATCACTGACGACTTGACGTGGCGTGAAGAGATGAATGAAGAAGGAAATCAGCAATGGAAGTAGAGGCCCGCACACGTGTTCGCGTTCGCGTTCGCGATCGTGTGATCATTTCGTCTGCTGCTTCAACATTGGTACTAAGCTAAGGGAGTTAAGTTCTTGGACAGCAAAAGGAAAAAGCTTGACCAGAACACAGAGAGAGAATAGTAAAGGAAGAGAGCACCAGTGACTACACTGCAAGGAAAAAACGTGAAGTAGACAGAAGAAAGGGTTGGACTTCAAAGAACACCAAATTTATGTCCTCACTTACCCCATTCTTCTAGAACAACTCCAAGACGTTATCTAGGAGACAACGATATCGATAGATTTCCTGTTCATTGTCAAAGTTCAGGGACAAAGAAATGAAAAGTACTTATTCCCAAGGTATGAAGGAACAAATCACGTTGGTCACCGTACATGGCAGTGGCAAACACTTCTTCTCAATGTCAAACGGACGCCTTTTTTCCGCTTCGCGTTGTAGACCAACCTCCAAAAGGGCTATTATGATGAGTTTCCAAAGCAGGTGAACAATGGAGTCGTAAGATAATAAAAAGCTCATAAGCATTGAACGAAGTAAAGTGGAGAGATCAATAAAATAATCAATTAAAGCCTGGGAGATGTATCTCCAGAATGGTCTAATCTAAACCAGATCGGTATTGACTTCCATATCTTCTCCCTTTCCCTTGCCGCCCAGGCCTCCAGTGACTTCGCACAGGCCTTGCACTCAGAGAATTCGGCGCTTTTCAATTGTCCTAGCTCTTCTGCTACATACAGGGGATCATAACATCCCCGCTCGCGGTCGAAGAGATAGTGCTGAGTGGCCAAGGCGACAAGCTCTGAAAAATCCTTCCGACAAGCAGCAGCAGACACACACACGGCGGTGTGAGACACCTTGCCTCTGTGTGTTGGATTGACTTGAGCCGACCGAACACTTTGAGTACTCCCCATAGCTGTTATTAGAGAGGTGATGGCATGCTGGATCGCCTCTTTACCAAGACAAAGCCTCTCCAGATCTGCATTCGAGAGAGTTGAAGGAGCCGGTGGTAGAGGCCGGTAAGTCTTATCTTCTTCAGTCGGTTCGAATATATGGCTGAATGCATAGCGAGAAAGATCATAAAAAGCGGCGGGCAAAAGAGATGGTGCATCAACTTCTCGTGCAAGATTTATCACAGCCTAAATGATTATCAATGACAAACCCAACGAAAGGGGGGGGGGAAATCCGACAAACAATTGGGTGAGGATAAGGATGACTACTGTTGGTAAGGTCAGTCTCATATGTACGTGCGAGGTCTTCTCTTGCGTCCCATTCTTTGAGGCTGGTTGGCCAAGCTTTGTTGAGATGAGCCAATGCCTTGGCGCGTAATGAATCGATGAGATATTTCGTGGATAATCGAAGAACGCCGGATACGACGCGGAAATCTTCCTGGTCATTATTGCCGAATACCCTGCGGCGACAATTAGTGGGACGTTGAAAAGAAGATGTTTCTGCCAACATACGGTCCATCATACACAGCGGTTAGAAGGTTCCCAAGATCTTCAGCAGTGTCATGCAGATCAACAATAGGAAGTTTCTCTGTGTCATCCTGCAGCCCTTGGTTCGATATCACGTCAGTACTACCTGTTTGAGGCTGTGGCATAGAAAACATGTCTCTGAAAAACGCAGAATGGCGTTCAAGCACTGACATATGGACTTTAAAAAGTGTCCTTTCCGCCCGACAGATGACGCTGCCATCGTGAAACCATATATTTGCGTGGCGAGCGGACTGTGACACGAGCGCTTTGTTAACCTTATCAGGGATGCTAATCACAGGCGAAGAGGCGCGGTTTATTGGGGAAGAGGGCAGTTGTGGATCTGGAGACCATCGTCGTATAGTTCCGAAGCCAGAAGAAGAATATGAGTGCTGCAAGCTCATGTCCAAGACATGAACCATGAAGTACATCAACATCCTTGATCGTCAGAAGATGATGCTATCTTATCTTATCAACACTTCTAGACTACACTTGTTTCGATCCTCTTGTCTAGTGTATCCAACATTACACGCAAATGCTCAGCATCTGCAATGAGTTGGCTAATACTCTTCTCTCCGTTTTCGTCACTTGGCGATGACGGCTTGATCTCGGGTTTGAGGCTCAATTCATCGACGGCTTTTTTCACAACTTGCTTCCATGTCGTTCCCTCCCTTTCCAACTCCTCGCAAAGCTGATCCTTAATCCTCCGACACGCACCAACACCATCATAACCAAAACCAGTGTAAACTTGCACCAGAGATGCTCCTGCCTTGGCATATTCAAGAGCATCAGCTCCCGTAGAGATGCCACCACATCCAATCAAAGGAATTGATGATGGCAGGTGTGAGCGAAGAGTACGAAGCGCCTTCAATGAATATGGCTTGACTGGAGCACCCGATAGACCACCAACTTCAGCCTTGTTGACTAGAGTAGCGTAATCATGACGGCGTCGCTCAAGGCAACACATGTGACTCACCGCTTATGAGAGATTTTGGTCTTTGAATGGTTGTGTTGCTCACGATCACTCCGTCAATTTTGCTGTTTCTAATAACATCCGCAATGTCAATGATTTGGGCCTCATCCAAGTCAGGAGATAACTTGAGGAGTAATTTTGGTTTCGTAGATGTAAGATCAGACACGGGGAGATTATCGCGAGCCTTTGTGACACCGTCAAGGAGCTTTTCTAACAGGTCACGATTTTGAAGCCCTCTAGGAACAGAGAATGAACTGAGTACTGAGTGGAAGAACTTCCCAGATAGAAGTACCAACCTAAGCCCTGGTGTATTTGGGCTAGAAACGTTAACTACCAGTACATCAGCATAAGTGCCAAAGTTACGGACACCAGCTACGAAATCATCGATGGAGTCTGCTGAGGAATCTTTGTTCTT
Source organism: Termitomyces sp. T108 (assembly GCA_017657275.1). Classification (NCBI taxonomy): domain Eukaryota; kingdom Fungi; phylum Basidiomycota; class Agaricomycetes; order Agaricales; family Lyophyllaceae; genus Termitomyces; species Termitomyces sp. T108. The sequence continues at coordinate 279,157 of JAGGAU010000001.1, read as the reverse complement.
GCCCAAGTTGACCGCAAGGACAGATTCCGGACGAAGAGCTGCATTACCGGGTGTTTGTCGAAAAGTAGGGACACGAGCACGGAGTCGAGCAAGAACAGAAGCATGCCCATCTGATGGGAAACCATACCTGTTAATCAGGCCGGAATCTTCCAAAAGGCGGAACACCCGAGGTTTCGGGTTCCCTGGCTAAAGAAATAAATGACACTTTAAAACATTTGAAAGGAAACTTACTTGCGGTTTCGGCGTAACGCTTCCAATTTCAACCCAGCTGAATCCAAGGTTGAAGAGCCCTGCATATCTTTGGCATGAGTGGGCAATTTTAAGGTAGAAGAACTGTACCGTCAATCGCCTCGCCATCTTTATCAAAACCTGCAGCAAGTCCAATTGGGTTTGAAATCTGCTTGCCCAGGAACTAGTGCCAAAATTGAGTCTTAACATGTATTGGATCAGATTGGACTGACCTCCGACTTCAAGCGTGAGTCGTCGAAACAAGGATCTCTTGGTCCAAGTCCACTTTTCAACACCTTGACTGCTATTTTGTGACCCAATTCTGCGTCCAATGTGTGTCGTAGAACAGGAGTCAAGATATACCGATGAAGAGCGGAACGTGCATCGAAATAATAGATAGTGAATAAGCCAGTTGAGACAACAAAAGCAGTAGCGTAAAGTCCCGTTTTAACAGCTGAGCGTGGTGATGCAGTCGACAGAGGTCGAGAAAAACTTGTGAGGCGAGGCTTTGCAACAAGCCTCGACCCATGTCGAAGGGCCAACATTGCAGGGATTTTCGTAAACAAGTGATAGTATACCCCCGGTGAGTTGTGATGGATGCGCACACGTGAGCTAGCATCATCAAAGATCACTCCACTCCATAGTAATCAAACCCATATCATCTTACATTTTTTTATTCTCAGAGAAAGAAAAGAGACGGCATACGTATCTTGATAGTGTGAAACATGGTAGGGTCACAGTAGGATCATCATTGGGACCGCTCGCATGGTTTATACATGGAGATCAACTGACGATAAAGACCATACTACGTTGTTTGCGAACTACATGATATGGAGTGTCATTCTACTATTAGATTCTACAGGAACACATCTAATGGTATGGCAGTGTCACGAGGACATCCACACCAATACCAAGGTTGTATTGCATCAGCTGAAAAGGTATTGTAATACATAAACTCAAAGTATCGTAGAAATCGAAGAAGGCGACAAATTAACGTGTTAAAAATTCTGAAGCTCCAGTTTCCCTCAAGGACATTCAACCTTGATACCCAGACCATAAAATAATAATCAGCCGCAACTAGCCATGTGGGCCATGAGAGGGGGTGAAAAAACTTGGTTCTATATATGGTCGGCAAGATATCATCGGCCAACTCCGACAAAAAATTTGTGGTTTGCTGATAAGTTTAGACGTCCACATTTGCTCCCGCCTCATCTGTCCTCTTCCCTTTCTTCTTCTTAACGATGGATGTAAGCATCGTGTTATGCTTAATCATTTACTATGGTTTCCACCAACTTATCTCCCTTTCCTCCTAGCCGATCTTTGTCCAAAATCTACACAATCTGCTTGTCCAGACAGTATCTCCCGATACCAACAGTGTCAAAGCTGTGTGTGCGATCTTTGACCAATAGATGCACATCTCGATCTGAACATTTGGTTCTACTTGTAGGCGACCGCACAATTGAATGCAGACTTCTACAAGACCCCAGCATGTATACCCGCTCTTGCTAGTATCTTGGCAAGCTCGCCAGAACAACCTGTATGTCGCGTCCAAATTATAAAAAACTCCTTTTACAACGTGTCTAGGTTCGACAACTTGCTGCCGTAGAGCTGCGGAAACGAGTAGCGCAAAACAGTGGTAATCTGTGGATATCACTTCCCCAAAACGAGCGCGAAGAAATAAAATCAAGACTTCCGGAACTGATCTTGGCTGAGGTTGAGTGAGTCTGTTACTTTACATGACCAGTCTACAAGAAATCTGTTCCTAATCGCAACTTATATCTAGCAATCTCGTCCGCCATTCTGCTGCAAGGGTCGTTGCAGCTATCGCCACGATTGAGATACCTCTTGGAACATGGGGCCAGCTTCTACCTTTCCTTCACCAGACTTGCACGTCACCACAAGTATCGCATCGTGAAGTCGGCATCTACATCCTTTTCACTGTACTCGAAAATATAGTCGAGGGGTTCCAAGAACACCTTCAAAGCTTCTTCAAGCTCTTCGAGCAATTGTTGGTTGATCCTATTAGCATCGATGTCCGGATTACGACTGTTAGGTACAGTCGTGAAGATTTTTTTGATTCTTCATTATTCACACCTTTTCAGAGCTCTCGGCGTTATAGCTCAATACATCGATTCTGATGATAAAGATGATCTCGTATATTGTTCTCTCTCCCGCGATTCATCGATGATTCTGACCTTATCTTCAGAAAGCATTCCAAGCTCTTCTACCCGCCATGATCCAAGTCATCGGACAATGTGTTGAGACCGGTAATGAGAACGGTGCAAGGCAATTATTTGATGTATTGGAGACACTTCTTATTCTGGTATGTGTCTGCGAGTCTTGTCCACGAATCGAACTCATTTGATGCTGTAGGAAGTGCCGATTCTCGGTAGACATATTCCTGAACTCGCACACTTCCTCCTTCAATGTGGAGGTAATAGGAATTTTGAAGCCGAACTCCGTGTTCTCGCTCTAAACGCCCTTAACTGGACTGTGCAATAGTGCGTGCTCAAAAGTTCTATTGTCGTGTAGGCTAACATCAATTACAGCAAAAAATCCAAGATTCAGAGTAACAATCTTGCTCCTGCTATCCTCGAGGGCCTTATGCCCATTGCTACTGAGGAAGAGCCTGAAGACCTGGATGATGATGCCCCTTCTCGTGTGAGTTTTTGCTGGTTCGCAAAACTTGCTGAACTTGATTGACGCCTCACCGATTTGCAGTCCGCCCTCCGTATTATTGATGGTCTGTCGACCAACCTGCCTCCTTCACAGGTATTCCCCGCTCTTCGTAACCTCATTCTCCAATACTTCAGCTCGCCCAATCCCCAAAACCGCCGTGGCGCTATACTCGCGCTCGGTGTTAGTGTTGAAGGTTGCAGCGAATATATGACTCCCCTCATGAACGAAGTCTGGCCTATCATCGAGGCTGGTTTGGTTGATGGTGATACCTCAGTTAGAAAAGCCTCGTGCGTGGCGGTCAGCTGTCTCTGCGAGTGGCTTGAAGATGAGTGTGCTGCTAAACATGCCGTTCTCATTCCTGTATGTTGTTTTCTTCATTGCTTGTCAAGTGGAAACTCAACTTTTGTATTCCAGCGTATCATGGATCTCATGAACAACGCTGAGACCCAACGATCGGCTTGTACTGCGCTTGATGCCCTGCTCGAAATCCTCCAGGATGTCATCGACCAATATCTACCTCTCATCATGGAGCGCCTTGCAGGTCTGCTCGAAACTGCTCCTCTCCCTGTCAAGGCTGTTGTTACTGGCGCCATTGGCAGCGCTGCTCATGCTTCCAAGTCGGGTTTCCTTCCTTACTTCCAACCTACCATGACTCACATCCAACACTTCCTTGTTTTGACTGGTGAAGGGGAGGAGATTGAACTCCGTGGAATCACCATGGACGCCATCGGCACATTTGCGGAGGCTGTTGGAAAGGATGTTTTCCGTCCCTACTTCCCAGACATGATGAAGCAGGCGTTCCAGGGTATTGAGATGGGCAGTGCAAGGCTCAGAGAGTGTAGTTTCCTCTTCTTTGGTGTGATGGCTCGTGTCTTCGGGGAAGAGTTTGCCCAGTATCTGCCGAACGTCGTTCCGGCTTTGTTGGCCAGTTGCAAGCAGGATGAGCATGGAGATGAATCCACTTCTCGTAAGTATTACTCGTCTATCTGTTGACGTCCTTGATTAAATTTTATAGTCTCTGTTGCAGATGCTTCCTCTGCTTTTGCTTCTGGTTCATCTCCTGCCAACGCCGCTGCGGGTGATGCTGACACTTCTGTCGAACTGGAGGATGTCAATCTCGACAAGTTGCTGGATGTCAACAGCGCAATCGCCGTCGAGAAAGAAATAGCTGCGGATACCATTGGAACGTTGTTCGCTGCTTGCAAGGCTCACTTCTTCCCCTACGTCGAGCAGTCTGCCCTCGAACTCGTTGCGCTTCTTCCTCATTACTATGAGGGTATCAGGAAGAGCGCAACTGACTCGCTTCTCGAAATTGTCAGGACTTTCTACGATTTGAGCGAACCACAAGAATGGAAACCCGGTGCGAACGTGGTAAATTCTATCTCTCAAGACTTCGCGTGATCCAACATCTGACTGTTCACTATGAGGTTGTTCCACTCAGCCCTAATGTCAAGGAACTTGTTGGCCATGTTTTGATCCCGCTTCTGGAGATGTATGAGACTGAAGACAACAAGTGAGTTCTGTAATCTCTTTACAATTCAGTCTTCCACTCCTTCATGATGATATTCACTCAGCTCACTTCGAGCCAGTTGGCCGTGAGACTATCGAACTATTCTGAATGATCTTTTATCCCTTCACCTTTCCGTCTTATTTTCGAGGTGCTCGATGCTGACCAAATGTCGAACTCTTAGATCCGTTGCTTCTTCCTTATGTGTAGGTCTCGCAGAGACTATTAACAAAGTTGGACCTGCATTCGTCGAGGGCCGTAAGTCTTTTCCTTATGTGTAATGAAATAGACTTAATGAGGCTGATTGGGGTTGAACTAGAGCTCGAGACCGTGTGTAACATCGCCATCCAGATCTTAGAACAAAAGGCATTCTGCCAACAAGATCCCGATCAAGACGAGGCAGAGGAAGCTCCTGAAGATCAGGCTGAGTATGACTCTGTCCTCATTTCATCTGCTGGCGACCTCGTTTCTGCACTCGCGCAGGCTCTGGGCTCCGACTTTACTCTCGCATTTGAAAGATTCTTCCCTTTGATTGCGAAATACTATGTACGTTGACGAATCACATTTCGTATCACATTTGCTCATATTATGGCTACAGAAAAAGAATCGTTCTTTGAGTGACCGCTCTTCCGCAATCGGATGTTTTGCAGAAATAATTGCTGGGATGAAGTCAGCCATCACTCCTAGTACCTTGCCCCTCCTTGATCTTTTCTACCGTGCTCTTGGTGATCCCGATGCAGAAGTGCAGAGCAATGCTGCCTTCGCTGTCGGACAGCTCGTTGAGAACACTCAAGACGACCTCGCTCCTCAGTATCTCCACATTCTTGGGGCTCTTCGACCACTCTTCAATGTCACACCAGATTCTCCTGCTGCCAAGCTTAATGCGAAGGATAATGCTGCTGGCGCTGTCGGTCGTCTCATTGTCCGAAATACGCCCGCTGTTCCCCTTGACCAAGTCCTTCCCATTTTTATTGACGCCTTGCCTTTGAAAAATGACTACCTGGAAAACCGGCCCGTCTTCCGTGCCATTTTCCACCTCTTCCAAACCAATGGTGCTGCACTTTACCCATTCCTTGATCGCCTACTCCAAGTCTTCGCCCACGTCCTGGACCCAAGTCATGCTGACCAAATTGGAGATGACATTAGGGGTGACCTCATCCAGTTGATTGTCGCGATCAACAGGGAAGATCCTGCCAAGGTACAGGCGTCAGGCCTAGCTATCTGGCTACCTGGTGCTTAGAAACGATTTGACACATGTCTTCATTTTCTTTTCCTTGTTTTTGTTATGCGTATTCGACCGGTTTTTTACTGTTAATATGAGAACATTTTGGTTACTTACCTACATTGCAATTCTGCCATTTTTGGCATGTGACCAGTGAAAGTAGCGCGTTGTTGTCTGTTGTTGGCGTTTCTACACAAAGTCCTGAACATCCATTTGTGAGCTCGCTGGCCGACTCGTCGCGCGGCCAAAGACGAACACGCTCCCCGCCATTATTATTTCCTATGCTCCTCTCTCTTTTGGCCTTCCTTTCTCTTGCTCTCACTGCGTCTTCTCGTTTGGCCGTAACGCAGCCTCCACATGAACAACTCCCTCTCATCGCGCGCGTCGACAAACCCTATCTTTGGTCACTGTCTCCTCGGACCTTTACCTCAACCAACGGCCCTATCACCTACTCTACGTTGATGCTTCCACCATGGCTCTCCTTCGATCCTGGAACGCTGACCTTTCACGGGACACCTGCTGACAAGGATCAAGGATATCCGAAGATTACCGTCATAGGCAAAGATTCTTCAGGCACACTGTCAGAGGACTTCACCTTGGTTGTGACCAAGAATGCTGAACCTGTCTTGAACCTGCCTATTTCTGAACAATTCTCAGTGCCAGCACCGTTTCTGTCCTCTGTTTTTGTCATGTCATCTAAGGCCAGTAAACTAACGGACAGTCCTGCGCTGCGAATTCCTCCAAAATGGTCTTTCAGTATTGGCTTCCAGTATGAGACATTCTTATCTTCAACTGAACTATACTACGATGCGCGGCAGAGAGATGGTTCTCCTCTTCCCAAGTGGATGGCATTCAACTCCACGGCAATAACACTTAATGGCGTCACTCCTGAGGAGAGTCAAGTCTCTCAACCTGCTATAATTTCACTTTCGCTATATGCTTCGGATCGAGAAGGTTACTCTGCTTCCTCGTTACCCTTTGCCTTGGTAGTTTCGGAACATGAGTTGTCAATGAGTGCCTCCCCTGCGATATTGAACATTACGGCAGAGACATTCTTCAGCATCAGTTTCGTTTCGCAGCTTGACATGCTAGATATCCTTGTAGATGGAAGGCCACTGAAGGGGAGTGAAATCAAGAGCTTGGCGATCGATACGTCCGAATATAACTGGTTGAAATACGATCATGAGAACTGGACGCTCTCTGGTGATCCAGGAAACGCTACGCTCGGACAGACTTTTCCATTGCTGGTGAATCTCGAGGCATTTAATCAAACTCTTCGCGTACCTCTGTGCCTGGAAATTGTGTCTTCTTACTTTCTGGCTGCAATTCTCCCCCCAATCCAGGGCATTCCAGGCAAAATGATAGAATATGATGTTCGACGCGATTTTTCCGACGTCACAAAACATGAGGGTGATGAAATAACCGTTTCGTTTGATTCTCCGAAAGCCGAAGAGTGGTTGTCGTATCATCACGAATCTGGAAAATTGGCAGGCACTGTTCCTTCTGATTTTAGGGAACAACAAATCACCGTCACATTTACAGCATACTCTTCTGTTACGCATTCAAATTCTCGCGCTAGACTATCTATAGTATTTGCTCCACCAGAACACACGAAGAAAGGTTATCATCCCTTAGGATTGTCAACAGCGGCTCACACGAGGTTAGTCTTAGGCTTAGGAGTTGCGTTCGGCGCCATCGGCGGGCTTTGCTTGTTAGGAGGACTACTTGCTATTTTCCGCCGCTGCGCTAGAGTAGAAGACACTGCAATCAGTGGTGAGGAGGGACGAAATGTATGGAGCGAACAGGACAAGCGTTGGTATGCCGCTGGACATGGCGACGTATGGATGAACCGTGGTCCTAACTTGAATGAGGAACTCGCCCTTGCTGGGGACCGACCATCCAATACACGTGAAGGCCCACACGAACGCACATATGGAGATCTTGGATTGGGTCTACGGCGGGTTTCTGAGCGAAGCGGTTCTCAAGGGAACAAGTCGAGCCCGGGTGTCATGAGTAAACGCGAGTTTTTTGAGAAGCTAAGGGAAACAGTTCGCGTCGTCAGTGACAAAGTACAAGGCCGCAAGGCCTCCCGCCAACGCCCTGTGATTGGGAGGCCTATCTTGCCACAGCAGAATGAACACACAATGATCAACTCGTCGTCGACTTTCTTTGACCAGGTAGGCCTCCCTAGCCACCCAGGAAGCACAATAATGACCAACTCACCATCCACATCAACTGCTGAACACTCAATACCGAGGCGACGGGCTGACTTTGCGCCGCCCAGGTCACCTGCGCAGGTGCACACGCGACTATCACGGCAGTTCTCCTCTGGGTCGTCGGATTCAAACGCATCCGAAAGGAGACATGCATCAGAGGCCATTGTGCAGACGGCGTCGAAGGCAATGAGTATACACAGTGGGAGAAGCGCGAGTGGGAAGTCGTTCATCGCGGAGCCGCCGATAGCAGCAGGGGCTCGACCTCGGCTCGTTCCTTTCACAAGCGCGTCGCGTGTACCCGTTCCTCATCGCCCGTCGTCACCTAGCCTTGGATACGACGGCGGATCGGCGAACAAGAGGGTCAACAGCCAGTCTGCGAAAGTATGGAGACGGGAGCCAAGAGGTGAACTAGGGAAAGGAAGCAGCAATGACGAACTTAAAATGGGACTCCATTACGTTCAGAGCTTGGGAGCAGATTCTCAAGCCAGTTGATTCGGGCACGTGGAAGTGCAGGTGAAGAGGTAGAGATGGATTTATTCGTGATGATTTACTGTATTCTTAGCCATCCTAACACTACTACTACTACTCATACTATTCAGTTACTATCCCTCTACCACATAGAATGTACAATGCTATCCTCGATCCATATCCCTTTGAATAGAACGGAATATAATAAACTTTTCAATAATGCGAAAATTCTTTCACAAGTTTTACGTAGTAACAATCAGCTGTTCGTATCTAATGAGCACCTCATATGCCCTGGATGTATATCTGTCAAGTCCGTGCACATCCTTCCATCTCCGTTCGAGAGATAGCAGCCGTGAATTTATGTTTTCCAGATGAGGAAAGCGAGGGAACCGACGTAGAAGTAGATGAAATGCTTTGTTTCTGGATGCACGTGGAGTAAGCAACACGAAGATCCAAAATGAGCACGTGGAGATGGACGCGTATTTTTGCGCGCAACAGGTTCGCGAAGGTGGTAACGATGATATACGCACCGTGGGTCACATAGCTGCCGAAGTTCTTTCCGACGACAACGTGCCATGTTGGTCCATGTCGTCGATCGAACTCCTTCTTGATCTGTGCAGCGATATCCTTTTCGATGGTGTATTTTTCGAGTGCGGAAGAGGTTATGTCGACACTCTCCTGCTGCATCTCCTCGCTCATGTCGACGTTCTTGATGATTGCCTTGGGCCCGGTACTGCCCTCCCTGGCGCCGGAAGCAGCATCGGCGGTGTTAGGCACGTCGAGTTTAGAATCAGACATGAAAAACTGGATCTAAGGGACGATGTGAGCAGTTAAAGGGTTATTTGGAGTGGAGACGGACGTTTGAATGTGTCGGTAGTGGTGGAAAGAGACTAAGGACGTGTGTTGGTTCAACTTATAAGTTGCGGCACGTGGTTGGGCGCAGGGTCCCATCCAGCAGCACATGGGCGTCGAAACTCACCGGTGCAACCTCCAATGCCTCATTCGTATCCATGTTCACTCTAGCCCCCATGCCGTGTTCCTCACGTCAGACACGTCTCCAGCCACATGTCCTATCAAATCTGTCTTCTACGTATACCGTGGACTGCTCGTGCATCCAGTTCCACTATCAATTTATCTTTCAGAGGCGCAGAAACACCCCCTGCCCAGCCAAAGCAATCACATAGGCGATGTGTATTGTACGTCATCGTCGGTCCAAGATCCCTGACAATCCGGGTGCTCGTGTTCACGTCCACATGGCCAGAGCCCACCCTCTGTGCACCCCACGCCATGCAATTCACACCTTCATCTTCTGTGCACCTTTGTCTATTTTCAATTATCGAGCAATGGCCACTTCATGTGTTGCAAATGTATCAGTTTGGGCTTAGCCATCTTGCTGCTGCATGTGGTCCAACTTGTGATCTTCCCAAAGGCATGCACATGTTTGTCCATATGTAGTCTAACGGAAATCTTGTTTCTGGTTGCGCCTTGCTGTGAAACCGCTTTCTTGTACGGCCGGTCTTGTCTCACCCAGAGTCCACCAAAGTCCACGCTGCTTCTCCGGATCCACTTTTCGCGAATGCTGTTAATTAACTATGACTGTATGTGATATCTGCATGATGAGGCCTTGACGCCACCGAATGTCATTGGATCTATCAAGTATGAAAAAGATAGTCTTTCTCCTGCCTTTGTTCTTACGTAAATCTCATTCACATACAAACGCTACTATACGTCAGGTGTCATAGAAGTTGCATGGACTTCCTTCCCATACGGCATGTATATGGTTTCTATTTCTGAGCAGTTCGAGCTTGTAACTGAATCCATAACAAGGGATAACCGTGTTGGCTGTGTCCTTCCTCTGCCGTGACTACAAGCGTGGTGTTATTGCAAGTGCTTGATATTGCCAATTATATCTGAACATGTCCTGAAACTTTGAAGGATTATTAAAACGTGTCACTATCTGCCGTGACTCGAAGCGTGGTGCTATTGCAAGTGCTTGATATTGCCGGTTAATCTGAACACGTCTTGAAACCTTAAAGGATTATCAAGCCGTGTCACTATCGGTCTTCACGGCGCCATGTCAGTGATATGCATATTCTCCTCACTGGGTCATCGCCTGGGTTGTGAGCTTGTTATTTGGCTATAGGCTTTGGTTGGTGCCAATTTGACGTGGAACTTCATTATCTTCAAAAAGGCCATTTTTAGGGACATTAAACTTAGTTACGCTGTGTCATGCAGAAGGGGAACCTTAAGAGTGGAGTGATGTAAGTCAAATCTAAGGCCAGGCATCTTCGAGATTTCCTGAACCGCATGGTCATCATGAAGGCTCAAATCAAAAAATGTCTTGTTCGTACTCTTATCAGTCAGGATTATGAGCATCGAAACTCATTCCTAATCCGTTGTTGTAGTACAGACATGAATACATATTAAGCTTGTGAGAATCTACGAACACACTCCAACGAATCTTCCTCTATTTTCTTCCGGTATCAGATTTTTCCCACATATCTCGTTCAAGTTCCACCAGTTTTCTAACCTCTTGCATATCTCCTTGAATGTCTCAGCTGACCCCTTCTCATGTGCAACCGTCAGAGACACCACAAGCACCTCCTCGCCGTTTTCAATGCGAACCTGGGGTCCGTGGAAGTACACTCTGAATTTGACGGCCTTGAGAACGTTCATGACCCCGCTCGGCTCTTTCACCTCTTCTAGACGGCATTTGAGAATACCGGGACCCTCCGGGTCATCTAACACGACACGGATGTTCATGGCCATCAGGAGGCGCCTACACTCATTTCGCGTGGTTTCGCCGTCAGCGACGGAAAGTAGATGAAGAGGCGCAGGTCGAAAGCTGAAGACGTTACCGAGCCAGGTGCGTTTGGGAGGAGAAGAGTGAGAAGAAGGAGTGAATGGTTTGGAGGTAAATGAGGAAAAAGACGCCGCGTCAGATATACCTGGCGACTCCGTGAGAGACTCTCGTCTTTGCTTCTTGAGTAATTTCCCATGTTCCCTTCCTCTGGGCTCAATGATGTGAACGCGTCTTCCGCAGCCAGCTTTAGACTCTTTCCCTTTCTTCAGCGATGGTTTTTTAATCATGTTACCACCTTCGCCGACGAGAAGATACATGTGGTCATGCATGTTCTCTTTGTTACTCGAATCACCAGTGATGATGGAAGCTGGTCTGCGTGGTTTTCGTCTCACGCTCAGAGGCCTAGTTTCAGTCAGGAGTCTAGCTCTCGTTCCAGGGATTGGTTTGGAACCGGAAGTTTCAGGATTCAGGCCTTGCATATAAGTTGGCGTTGAGGGTGGGACCGAAAGCTCAGCCGCATCTTCACTGCCAGCAAAAAGACTGAGATTGGGAGACCAGAGTCCATTTTCGGACGCAGTCGCTTTCGCCTGTAGAACATTGAGATGCTGGACAAGCTGTTGAAAGAATGCCTGCATCCTGTCGTCTTCGAATTCAGGGACTTCGAGAGGGGGAAGAGGAGGACTGGTGAAAAGAGCAGACGCAGGTGAGGGCGATGGAAATCGAACTTGAATGGCAGGAGTCTGAGCAAGGGATTCATCCGATCCTTGCGTGAATAGACGATTCTGACCTGAAGCCCTTCGTGGGGTAGGCGGGTCATCACGAGGAGGAAGTGAATCTATGTTTACGACATCAACAGTTCTATTTGCCGCCGCTGCTAGAGCTTTGTTTTTTCTGCTTTTCTTACGCCGGAGGCGATCTTGCGCTATCTTCTCTTCCTCGTCCCGATAAAGTTCCAGTTTACTGCTGCGGTATTGCACCAACAAATGGTAAATCCCTTTCTCGAGCCCGGGACTGTCGTTGGATAAACGTTCTTTAATGTCTTCGTCAGACGTGCCGTTCCATAAAGTACGCAGGTTGGCAAAGATGTCGGGGTCGATCGACTGTTTGTCGATAGGCTGTGCTGCGCTATTCAGCCTCGGGGCTACATTTATCGGTACTTTGGGCGGATGAAGCATAAAAAACGGATGGGCCATAATGCCAGACATAGTGATTCTCTCTGCCACGTCGACCGTAAGCATTCGGCTGATGAGGTCCTGCGCTAATGCATCCATATCTTCAGGAAAATCAAATTTTCCCGCCTTCACTTTCTCCAAGAGTGGTGCCAGATCTTCGTCGTCGAAAGGGAGGTTTCCGGCCAAAAGAGCATAGAGGATTACGCCGCAGGACCAGATGTCAGCCGCTGAACCATTGTACATGATACCTGAGACTATTTCCGGAGCAGCATAGTGAGGGCTACCACATGACGTACGGAGCAAGCCATCATCAGTTCCTTGCCAGGCAGCCATACCGAAGTCAGCGATTTTGATGTTGAAATTTTGATCAAGCAAGATGTTTTCGGGCTTCAAATCACGGTGCGCGATATTGAACCTGTGGCAGTAATCCATGGCAGATATAATCTGTTGGAAGTAATTCAGCGCTTCTGGTACGGGTAGCTTGCCTTTGTTGCAGAGATGGTCAAACAATTCGCCGCCTTGAATGTACTCCAGAATGAGATAAAGCTCTGTAGACGTTTCCCATACATCGTAAAGACGCATCACATTTGGGTGGTCCAAGAGTTTCATGACAACAATCTCTCGTTCGATAGCCAATTGAGTATGTTCGGTTGCGTCTGCCATACGGTTGATAGAGACTCGAGAGTTGAGCGTCACCTTCGAGATAATTTTGATCGCAGCATACTGGCCAGTCTCTGAGTGTCGCGCAATCTTAACACGACCTGTAAGTTTGGTGTCCGCGGTTTTATATGTCGTTGGTCGACTTCAGAGAAGTAAGGCGCGTACCTGAAGAACCTGAACCTATCTCTCTTCCAATCTTCCATAGCCCAATCCTTCGTGGGGCTGAGGACACTTTGCGGGGAATCATAGAAGTGTTAGCCATAGTGTCTAGGAAAGAGAAGGATTATGTGGCTGACCTTAGCATATGAAGTGAGCTTGTGCTCAGAGTGCGAAGTTAAGCCATCAGAGAGTAAACAAGGATAAAGAACGCGTCCCTTGCGAGCGAAATGAGTCACGAGCAACCGCTGTCGGGCCACATTGTGGCAAAGTCCAAGCGATTCACCAAGGGCTTGTTCATTGGTTACATTCTACAGTCCTTTCATTCTTCATTCTTCATTGAGTATCGATTCCTTCAAAGATGATGCAACCGACTCCAGCCCCCTCATCTGTACCCAACTCTCCCAGAACCCAGACAGCGCAGGGTGAGGATGAGGAACAACTGAAGCCACCACCACAGAATATGGGAAGTGCCCCGTTTGGAGTCTTGGTCGGGCTCTTCGAGAAGCTGTCAAATGAAAGGAAGCACGACAGGAAGAAGAAGCTGATAGACGCTTGGTTCAATGTATGATCAGATGGACTCGCAATCTTGTTAAATTTAAGAGCTTGCTTCAGCACTGGCGCGATGAGAAGGGATTTGACCTATATCCCGTTCTGCGTCTAATACTTCCGCAGGTGCGCTTCGAGGCAATTGGGCAAACAAGCGTAGGACTGACTATGTGGCGCTTAAAATGCAGAAAGATCGTGAACGTGCTGTATATGGACTGAAGGAAAAGAACCTTGCAAAGACATACATCAAATTAATTCCACTAGGGATGAAAGACCCGGATGCCATACGCCTGTTAAATTGGAAAAGACCAACAGAGAGGGACGTATGTATTGCTCAGTATATTCTAAGGTCCACGCTGAACAGCCTGTGGCGTTTTGTCGCTTTTAGAAGACATCTGGAGATTTTCCCACTGTTCTCTATGAAGTTGTTAGCAAACGTTCATCTGTCATTGAAAGCTCGCTTTCAATTGACGAGTTGAATGGTTTATTGGACGCATTGGCGCAGAACATGGGGAAACAGTAAAGTTTTTCCCCACGATTCTTCCCATTTCTCATATCATTCTAGAGATGCCCAATCCAAAATACTACAGAAAGTATACAACCGTTCTACACCCATGGAACAACGGTGGATCGTCAGGATCATCTTGAAAGGTGTGATAAGCACACGTCATTCTCAGCTTTTTGAAACTCACCCTTGATCGAGACATGAACATATCTGTAAAAGAAACGACTGTGTTTGCGGTATTCCATCCAGATGCGCAAGATCTCTACAATACTTGTTCAGATCTCAAGAAGGTTGCATGGGAGCTTTGGGACCAAACTCATCGACTAAATGCCCAAGTAAACCATATTATTTCGCTTGATGTGTGCGAAAGGATTTCTCATAGTCTGTCCTATAGGATAAAACAGTCCAGCTTTTCCATGCGTTCACTCCTATGCTGTGTAAACGACCAACAAAAAAGATCGAGGACACAGTCAAAGAGATGGGCGGTTCCGAGTTCTTCATCGAAGAAAAGCTCGACGGTGAGAGGATGCAGCTGCACAAAAGAGGGAACGAGTATTTCTATTGCTCAAGGTTGGAATCTCTCACATGTGCCTATGAGGTTCTCACTCGGCGTAGAAAAGGAAAAGATTACACTTACCTTTACGGCAAACACGTTGGTACAGGAAGTTTGACTCCATTCATAGACAAGGCATTTGATCCCAGGATTGATGAGTTCGTATCAACTCCATGTCTACAATCCTAATTGATCAACCTCTCTTAGTATCATACTTGACGGTGAAATGTTGGTGTGGGATCCAGTATCTGAACGTAACCTTCCCTTTGGAACATTAAAGACAGCAGCACTGGGTATGTTTCCCAACCTCATTGGCTGTTTATTCCATAACACTAACTAAGTCTCAGATAGGTCAAAAAAAGAGCATAACCCTCGCCCATGCTGTATGTTGTACGTCATCCTGTCTGTTCCTAATCTTAGATTTTGCAAGTCAAGGTTTTCGATCTCTTATCTCTCAATGGCCAATCACTTCTCGAGAGATCGACGACATTCAGAAAGAAGAACTTACACAGCTGCCTGAAAGAAATTACGGGACGCATTGAATTTGCAGTGGAGTACAAAGGGAAGACAGCAAAGGACATTAGGGACCGGATGGATGAAGTTATGGCCGCGAGAGGAGAAGGTCTAGTCATCAAACATCCCTTAGCGAAGTATGTGCTTAATGGAAGGAACATGGACTGGATCAAGGTATGCCACTCCATTTCATCTGAAGGCCAGTCGGCTAATCTTGACCATTAGGTGAAGCCGGAGTACATGGTAGGTAGAATTCATGATGATCAAATCACATTATCCACTTATTTCCGACTCGAGGACAATATGGGAGAAACAGTGGACGTCCTTGTTGTCGGTAGGTCAAGGAATTTGTCGCTCGTCTGCATAAGCCAATACTACTTCCAGGAGGCAATTATGGGTCAGGCAAGCGGGGTGGTGGAGTGTCCACATTGATTTGTGCAGTCCTTGATGATCGAAGACCTTCTGAAGATGATGACGAACCAAAGTACTCTTTCTTTACTGCTTTAAACGGTCTAATTGACGCTTGTTTTTTTTTACTGTTAGATACAGCACGTTTGTTCGTATTGGTTCTGGCTTGTCATTTGCAGATTTTGTGTGGGTTCGTGAGAAGCCATGGAAGACTTGGGACGCCAAACGTCCTCCGGAATTTTTACTGACTTCAAAGCGGTCCCATGAAGATAAAGGCGACGTCTATTTAGAACCTGCGGAGTTGGTCGCAGTTGAAATCCATTTTAATTCGCGCTGATTTCAATTATAGTTCGTTTATTCTCAAGGTAAAAGCTGCCGAGATTGTACCTTCAGGTGTGTATTGTGCCTGTGTTTCGCACGGCCGTTTTTACGAGTTATATCTAGATCAATACGATATGGGTTTTACAATGCGTTTCCCGCGAGCACTCGCCATCCGTGATGATCTTAGCATTGCTGATTGTGCGACTGCAACAGGTATTGGTTTAACTGGTCCTCTTCAGTTAGAAAAGGTAGTAACATATCTCACAGAAATCATGGAAAGCATTCGCTCTGAGAAAAAGCGGAAGATGGAGAGTGACACAGGGCAAGTACCCTCTGACCGGCGGCAAGAATTATAGTTTACACTGACGAATCCTACCTGTAGAGTTTCACAGAAAAAGCGCAAGACAGTCGCCAAAAAAGTATAGCAAGTTCATTCGCACTCGATGCCTCTGACTTTTCATTCTAGCCGGTGATGCTTCCAGAATACCAGGGACCGAGACTAAAAGGAGTAGCAGTCACAAGTCGCCTTTTTGATGGCATGAAATTTGGTGCGTCGTACCCGTCTGACATTGCCGTACAAGCTGAGGGTCATGCATAGTGGTTATGTCCGATCCAAAATCACGAACGGGGGATCAAGATAGGAAGGATCTTATGAAACTGTTGGTTTCTCAGTCAATCTCTCGTTTCAATTGGTCATTGATTTGAATTGTGCTAGCATCCACATGAATGGCGGAACATGCGCCCAGATTGCAACCAATCAATCCAACTTGTTTGTGGTGTACGGCGGCAAGGTTACTCGTAGGTATCTCTCTTATAATCGCAACTGCCGCATCAGTGGCTTAGGCTTCCATTTCTCCAGCTTATGACCTCAAATTACTGATCAACAAAGGAATTTACGACGTCATCACGCCTGAATGGGTGACTGACTCAGTCGATGGTCAGGCTCTTGCGCCGTTCTATAAGAGGTATTTTTGGATCCTTCGCAAAAACCCGCGTTTAAAATATACAATACACAGATATTTCTTCCATGCGAAGACCGAACGAGTCGAGGCGGATGATTTCGAAGATGCGGGCACGGAGAATGATGAGGAGGTTGAAAATGAAGCAACTCTTTCGCCCACTTCCCAAACAGAGAAAGGGTCCCCTGCCCCGCGTGTAGAAGAGGAGCAATCGGGCGCCGCGAAAGACGAACAGCCTGATGATCCTGACCTTGCGGATTGGTTTAAAGTCGATGATGTAAAGCAGGAAGAAGACATCAGATACGAATCGGTTACAGACGCAGATTCTGATAATGCCGACGTTGCGGATGAAGACGATGATCTTGACGACTGGTTTAACATCAAGAAATCGTCTCCGGAGCCACATCCCCCGGCAGAGCCGGAGTCAAGCCGAGCCTCATCGGTAAATTAAAGATCTACATCCTGGGCTGTTTGCTCATCTCTATAACATAGTTTGTGGATGTCACAATGGGAGAGACTGAAGATGCGATGGAGTATGATCAAGAAAAAATTTTCAGACATCTGTGTGTTCTTTGCTTTATTTCTGTTGAATCAATTCTTACTTTGTCGAAAGATGCTTCTATCTTGATTCTCCCGACAATGCACAGAAAAACGGCTTGGTAATCAAGTCCAAGCATGAGCTGGATCTCAGAAAGAGGTATGGCAAACAATTTTTGATGCAAATGTATGTGGTCTAATTGCACTCAAGCTTTGCTGAGCTTTCTATAAAAATTATCGAGAACGGAGGGAAGGTTGTGGATCTCACAGAGCCGAAGCTTACGCACATTGTCATTGATAAACGGGATGACAGTCGCCGTCTGGAACTAATGAAGCGCACGTCAAAGTTAGTTTCCACAGACTTTATCTTATCGAGTGGTGTTAACTTTCTTCAATAAGGCCCAAGAGGCGTCACCTAGTTGTTTCTGAATTTATTCAGGCTTGTCTGGAGGAGGAGACATTGCTCGATGAGGAAGGTAAGTGAACCTCACTTGTGGCCGCGACCATGGATTGAAAACTCACTGGTCCGCTCGGGCAGATTTTGTTCCTTGAGACAATGCAATGTGGACAGTGCTTTAAGCTAAATTTTACTATTACTAGTATCTTGTATACCAGAGCTCATGAATCATGATGCATGGATTGCCACAAAGTCGGCCCGCGGAGTTGAATTGTTTTGACGTGTTTGTTTTTGACAGCTTTGGCGCGTCTTGGCATTTTTTGTCCCACGTCCGACACGCCTGATACCCCGTCTCCCTCCCTTCCTCTATCCTCCCTCAACTCGGCCTTCCGTTCTCTGCGCCACACTTTTTATTCTCCTCTTTGACGCGTCTTTCAATATCAAAAACTCTTGTTGCACCCTCGTTGGTGCCCCGCCATGTCTGAACCTCAGGCATCGCCCATATCACAGATGCTCCTTTCTCTGGGTCTCACGCGCGAAGACCTCATGAAAGAGACAAACAACATGCGCAGTTTCCTCAATACAGAAAACGCGGCCGTTTCACGTGTCGTTGAAGCAATCAACGTCCTTTCGCCCGCCTCTGTCGCCGAAAACCGAACTACAGCCAAACCGCCCAGTACATCAAACTCATTCACGCGTTCCCGGTCTCGCGCAGGCTCTAATGCCTTCCGAGAAATATCTCCTCCCGTCACCCCCGTGAAATCCGAGCCAGTTGAGGGAGGCATTCCCGGCCCCCTGCGCGCGTTTGGCACGATGGAGGAAGTCATCGAACGCCAAAGGCGACAGAGTAGGAGAGGTAAAAAAGAACGGCGGGAGAGAGGGCGCGGGTCACAGGCAAAAATGAAAGGACCACGGGCGCCCTCGCCGTCCCCTAGCAACGCGCCACAAAGTGGTTTCAAGCTCGATTCTCGGACGAAACCACGCGTCGAGACACCTTTTACGACCGACAACATTCAAGCTTCGGCTGGCGAGACGTACCCTCAGGTTCGTGGATGCTATTCGACGCGTCATCATGTGCCTCTGATGCCTTTCTGGTGTATTTAGGGTGTTGTGCCGGTTACACCTCAACGGACTAAGTACTATCGAGAACATACAAACCTCAGCTCGAGCACCTACTCCCAGACATTCAAAGTACGTGTCTGTATGCACTGGAGAATGCATCACGTTTGACTACTGAACAGCAACAGACTCCAGTGAAAACTGAGTCACCGAGTGTGACACCCGCAATGCAACCCCCACCCACCTCTCAGCCACAATGCCTTACATACCCCCAATACCTTACCTATGCCCGTCTACTACCTCCTCTAGGATTCCCACAGGCTGGTCCTTCCATGCCTCCCGTGACACCTCAGAATCGGCGCACTTACACGCTTCGTACCAAACTTGAAAGTTCTCCTTTACCTCCGTCCTCGCCGCCTCCCCCGTCCTCTCCCATCTCCACACCAAACCGGCCTCCCGTAAACCTTGTCTCTTCTCCAGGCCCAATGGGTCCTCTTCCCGAAGAGGAAGAATACGATAAGCTACCTTACACCCTTCCGCCCGGTCCATATTCCCCTCACAAACCAGATCTTTCATATGCGGCGCTTGTTGGCCAAGCGATTCTATCTTCTCCTCAACACCGACTCACGCTTCAAGAAATCTACGATTGGATCACAATTGTATATCCGCACTTCAAACGCGGCGAAACGACGTGGATGAACAGCATCAGGCATGTTTTAAGCACGACGATATGTTTCCGCAAAGTTCCCCGTGATCGGTCGGTAGGGCGGACACTCTGGGCTATATGGGACGAGGATTTGGAATGCTTCAAAGGTGGAGGATTTAGGAAACACCTTTGTAAAGACATTGCTCAGAGTCTTGCCGCCAAGGCTGAACAGTCCAAAGGGAAAGGAAAAGGTCGGAAGCGCGCAGAAACAGACGATGGAGCGGACCCAAGAAAGCCAAAGCGTGCGAAGAGAGAGCAAGTAGGTATACCGGCCGCAAATCTGGCAACCTCTTACATGCCTGCCACATTGACAGCCCACCCTTTGTTTCCGCCAACCCGCCCTACAACCCATCTCCAGTCCTACTACGAAAGCTGTATGCAACCTCAGACTTTACCTGCTGAGGTCATATTCCCTCCTCTTCCGGCTGGTGTTGGATATAACCGACTCATCTCGGCTGTAAGTCGAGTTGAGCCTCCCTCGAAGGCCGCAGAAGGGAGCTCGCAAGCGCAAACGCAAACTGAGCGGAGAGAGAATAGTGACGAAGCCTCTGAAGCTACGCCTTCGCCTGAGTTGACCCCGATTATTGCATCAGATTCAGTGCCATCATCTTTGCCTGATCTCACGCCAAACTGCAGTTCCTCCAGTCCCCCGCCTGAGTCGAGCGAGTTGGGGACTTCGAGCTCGAGTATGGAGGACGTCAATCTAGACGATTATATCACGATTGGCGGTGATAGTGACGACGATGAAGAGGAAGAGACTCCTGCTAAAGACGAGGATGACAATGTCTTTATTCAGTCTTTGTTGAGCCCTGCGAAGGATTTTGGTCATCCGCCGAAAGCTGCAGAAAAGTCCAAGGCGCAGGAGTTTACGCTTGGTTCTGGATTCAAGCTTGAACTCGGCGCTGTACACTCGTCTGATGACGACGATCAAGCTCTGTGGATGCGTACCAAAGGGGTTGCTAGGAGCCCAGATGGAAAGAGACTCAGTGTAAGTTGATTATTTTTTTTCGAATTCTTGAGGGTCGCTAACTGTACGATGTGCAGAAAAAGATGACCTTCCCACCTGTACCTACTTCGCCGACTTTGAATCGGAAAGCTGCTTGTCATCCCAGGGTTTCAAAACCATTGTCAAGCAAGAAGTCGGTGGATGCCGAGCGTCCCTCGACGCCCACGCCTTCTACACCGCCTCGAACGGCGTCTCAACTGCCGGTGTCATCAGTTCGTACACCGTTGTCATCAAAGGGAGTCAACCCTGCGGCTTTGCATTCAGAGTGGGATGACGATGAGGGACGTGCTGGGGAGTTGGAGCTCAACCGAACGCCTCGCAAACGAGTCGTTAGCTTGGGGACTCATGGAGGGGCGCCTGTCACTCCTCGACGGCTGACGAACCAGAACGAATCGCCATTTTCGACTCCAGCAGGTGGAGGGATATTCTCTCCGTTCCGAACGCCCGGCTCGCGGTCGGTGTTTGATCCGCATGACCCTGGTGCACTGTTGGACGAAGAACTGAACCGGATGGGGGCGGCGACGGGAGACTCGCCCGCAGGCTTGTTTGGGAAGGGGCGGGGGACACTTTTGTACGAGAGTCCTGGACTGTCGTCGAGTCCAGGACAGTATGCGCGGTGGTGGTGAGGCGAGTCGAGTGTGGGGAGACGACACGACACGACACGACACGAAGATCTACAATTGTATTTTGATATCTATGTACTGTTATGTAGTAGGAAATGTATGATTTGTCACGGGTGTCACAGCGGCGTGATCTTGAGCGGGAAGTTGGGAGCGTTCATCGTTGGACCTGACTGACTCGGCCTCTGCTGCTCTTTCTCCAACCACCACGTCCCCTGCTCGCTGCAATGCCCAGCTCCAACGATCCCCCGTCCCCCTCCTTGCCGTCGTTCCCCCCGTCGACAAGCCCATCTCCAGAAATCGACTCTCTCAGATCCCAGCCTCAGTCCAGCCAGAACTCGCGTACTCCTCCTCCAACCTCGTCTAGTCCTTCCCCGCGTCAGGTGCAGCGTCCAAGCGTCCCAACCAGAGCTGCCACATACAATTCTCATGACCACGATCGCACTCCCCCACCCAGCATCCATCCTTCTCATGCTCGGAGCGAGGATCTGAACCACGCCTCGTCCAGTTCTCACACCCCACTTCTTGCCGAATCTTCTCCCAGGCCTGCCCCTGCCTTTTTGGCCTCTGCTGCCAGCAGTAGGCCATCCACACCTGGCTCCGTTAGCCACAGACTCCCATCTTCTTCGGGCCATTCCAATGGTCTCGAACACCGTACCAGTTCTGCATCTCTTGCCTCTGCCAACTCCGAGTCCTCTTCTCAGGGTAGACCACCGCCGACCACCTTGTCCTCCGCTTCCGCGTCTCTCACTAACACGTAAGCAACCTCTGGATTCATATAGCACTTTTGCATCATCTCAACTTTTTTTTTTCTCTTCGATGTGACAGAAATTGCTCGGCATGTGGGAAACCGATGCAGGGGCCCTTTGTTCGTGCACTGGGTACTGTATTCCATCTAAATTGTTTCAAGTGCGGGGTACGCGTCTCAGTTTCTCTGAATTTGAAATTCGCGACTTGTTTACAATGCAATACTCAATCAGGACTGCGGGGACGTCGTGGCTTCGAAATTCTTCCCCATCGAGGGTCCTGATGGCCAGCAACAACCTCTGTGCGAACGTGACTACTTCCGGCGTCTCAACCTCATTTGTGCAAAATGCAACATGGCGTTACGGGGCAGCTACATTACGGCATGCAGTCAGTCCACGTCCTCGGATCTGATGTATTCTGTTCAACTTTTTTTTTCCAGACAAGAAGTTTCATGTAGAACACTTTACATGTTCCCTGTGTTCAACGTTATTTGGACCTTCAGATTCTTATTACGAACACGAAGGTGACGTATACTGCCATTTTCACTATTCCACGCGGTTCGCGACAAAATGCGCCGGTTGCAACAGCGCGATCCTCAAGCAGTTTGTGGAAATCAATCGAAACGCGCGAGACGAATGCTGGCATCCGGAATGCTATATGATCAACAAGGCACGGTTCCTTTGTCCCAGTCTTGTTGACAGGCTTCTCATGACTATTTTCCAGTTTTGGAATGTGAAAGTCGTATCTCCACGACCGAGTAGTATTGTCGACCCCGATGATGCATCCCAGGAACCAGCTTACGTTGAAGAGGAGAAGCGGGAGAGTCCAGCTTCATTGAAAGAGAAGCAACTTCGCATGGAGCAGCAGGTCTATCGTATATGGACGTACGTGTCTCGCATCGTGTTCTCAACTTTCATGTTGAAAAAACCTTGTCCATTCAGCGTACTGTCAGCATTTGAAGAGTCTAGTGCCGCTTGTATTTCAGACATGCTCCGTCAGGTCAGCAATGGGCAATATCTAGACGCCATTCGTATGGCGGAGAGATTCATATTACACGTGGAGGTGCTATTTGCGACCATAGACGATTTGGAGTATCACTTTGCCCGGCTGAACATGAAAGGTGAGCGGATCTCACAGCCTGGTTAAGCTGAGCTGCCTCATGTTAAATGCTTAATAGGAATGTCCCATGTCCGAGAAGCTCGAATGCTTTGTCGAAAGACCGTCGAGCTGTTCACCCTCCTATCGCATACTCAGGAGACCGGATCACGTCGGATGGGAATGACACAAGAACTCCTTGCTCTCGTTACTGGATTGGCACACTACCTTAAAATTCTAATCAGGATAGCTCTCACCGGAGCATTGAAATTGGAGCGGGACCAGAGCGTGCGAGAAGCTATGGCGTCGTTCCTTGATAAGCTTCATCTTCTTGCGGTGCAAGGAGCAAACCCGGCTGCACGGAGGGCAAACAAGGGACAGAACGGCGAGCCAATAATACCTAGCCATAGCGGTGGAAACTACGGAACTCAAGGAGTCATGTATGGCTTTCGAAGCCTGGCGCCGGAGAACGCCGGAGACCCGCCTTTCAGAGAAGGGCCGGCGAAAGTCTCGGTCAACAACCCTCCATCTGATCTCTGTGTCAAGTGCAATCTTACCGTGGAAGAGGATTGTGTGCGGCTAGGCACCTATCAGCGGTGGCACTCCAGTTGTGTCCAGTGCATCAAATGTGGTAAGATTGCGGCCGTTCCTGTGCCTCCCAAGGAGCAGACACCCAGAATGGGTGATGATAAGGAAGGTAAAGAGGCGACTAAGGATCAGCCGCCCAAACCTTCCACAGCACGGAGACCACCTGCCAACGTGGGAGCATTCGTATACGAAGTGGACTCTAGACGGGACACAACTTCCTTTGGCGATGTACCTAGCGTCATTCTATGTACAGATCACGCGCACAGTGGCTGTCGAGGTGGCTTTCAACCTGTTCAACGACTGGAACAGTATGCTTTCCTTCTAAATGTCGCATTAAGGCGGTTGTATTTGCTACTTAAGAAGCAAGGTGTCGTCCCATTATCTCCAGGTATGTCGTCATCCCTCATGTCGTCTGCACTGCTCTTCACATACTTTTGTTCCCTAGTCGTCACGACGCCATCGGAATCAGATCCGTATCGTAACTCGAATGACATCATGCGGATGAGAGCCTCGGTCCATTTGGATCGCAAATTGTCTGCGACAGCACGGTTACCGAAGCGTTCGACTATCGTTGAGAGCCCTGCAGGAAGGAGCGTTCACCCATCTGACGTGCTGCATACCCATCGACAGCAGGAACATCATCCGAGCAACCAACAAAGCCAGGTGGGGCAGCACCAAGGTCCTCCCTTACATCAATCGCCCCAACAATATTCCTCTCCCCCGATTCCACAACGGGCCGCGCCATCGCATCCGGGTAAGCCTCACGATGCTGTTCCACCACAGGGCCAGTCGTTGCGACCAGCGCTCTCGCGGGCCAATACGGAGGTGATGATTGTAGATGACAGCGCTCCGAATTCACCGGCAGAAGGCAATCCACCTATTTCCAATCCAAGATTGGACGATGGGATCACCCTTGCCGACATTCCGCAGCTCATGGAGGCAGCTCAGGCAAGAGAACAACAGCGGTCTCTACCTCGGGAGAGCTCAATACCTTACATTGCTGAGCTGAGCCCCATGGAGCTCGCCATTGTCAAACATGCTGCCGTGTTTCTGCTATCAAAGTCACCTTTGAAGGACACCTTTGATCTAGATGAGGTGCTTGAGATGGTTGAAACTAAGAAGAGCAGGTTTTGGAAGACGCTCTTCAAAAATGAAAAGAAAAACAAGCCGAAGAAGGGTTCGTTATTACTTCGAGTTGGAAACTTCGATTGTATCGCTGACTGCTCTGTTAGGTGTGTTTGGTGTACTGCTTGATGATCTGGTGCAGCAGGAAGGCTCAGACTCGACACTCGGTGCCTCTCGCGAACCTTTACGAGTGCCAAGTTTTATCGATGATGTCATCTCTGCGATGAGACAGATGGGTCAGTTATGTCGCTCCTTACGTTGTTATATGAAGACTTATATCTAACTACCAGACATGTCCATCGAGGGTATCTTTCGTAAAAATGGGAATATTCGGCGATTGAAAGATCTTACGGAAGCTATCGACCGCGATCCCTCGTCTGTCGATCTGACCCAGGATAATCCAGTTCAGCTCGCTGCATTGCTCAAGAAATTCCTTCGCGACTTGCCAGATCCTTTGATGACTTTCAAGTTACATCGGTTATTCGTTGCTACTCAAAGTACGTCGTAACACGCAACCTGTAGTTTCTAATTTCTGATATATAATCTAGATTTTCCCACCGAGGCCGAGCGCATGAGATATCTTCATCTTGTGTCTCTGATCTTGCCCAAGAGTCATCGTGACACGATGGAGATTCTCTTTGTTTTCCTCAAATGGGTCGCTTCCTTTGCACACATGGATGCTGAGACTGGAAGCAAAATGGATTTGAGCAACTTGGCGACTGTCATATGTCCAAGCATCCTCTATGCACGCGGCCGGGACGCGATGAGAGACGAGACTTTTGGAGCGTTGCGCGTTGTCACCGTTTTCCTGGAGAACCAAGACGAATTCTTTGTTGTCCCTCAGGATTTCGTTCCTATGCTACAAGATCATGACTTTTTCAACAACTGTTTGGATCTTCCCGGAAAGGAGTTTATGAAGAAGTGTGATACTTACATGAGAGTGAGGGGCGGCAACGGGCGGACGACTCTACCCCCGCCCGCCAACGGGGCAATTAATAATGGTGGCCCACGCTATCAGAACCAGAACTCTAACGGCTCGGAGAGACCTGGTGGCGCCATTGGACCTCCACAGTCAGAACGAGTGGTCAGACCACCACCACCCGTACAATCCCCATCCTACCAACATCCTCCTTCTCAACCTCCACCGCCGCCGCAAAGTGCACCTCAGCAGGCCCTCCAACGAATACCTAATCAGGAATGGACTGGGCAAGGGCCTGTTCGCCCCTCCTCTTACCTTGGCCCAAGACCAAGTCCAGATTCTCCGACCCTTCCCTCGAACAATCATGGGTATCCTTCTGCCGTCCGGCAACAAACATGATGTACTCTGCATTTCCTATAGTACAGTTATATATATTTCTTTACCCATTCGTCGACGGTCTCTTTTCTTCTCAAATTGACTCTGTAGTTTAACCTACGTTCTTGTGCTCACTTATCGGTACGACATGGACGAAATTTCAAAATACTTACGATACCCCTTTACATGGAATAAAGAAGTTTGTCGACCAGGGAGAGATGTACTTGTTCTTGTCTTTCAGTATGTTATTAAAATGACCACAGTTTATCAAGCGTTGGCTTTCTTCCTATCCAACTTTTTCGTGTAGCGACTCCAGTGAAATGCTGCCTCGACGGCATGAGCGCGTTACCTCACTATGTCCATTATGAACCATCACCCCTCAGTTTTTCGACATTTGACAATCGCGTCAATGATGGGTGAAGGTCCGACGCAGCAAGATTCGCAAAACGACAAGGGTCAAAAGAACGTTGTTATTTCATCGCTGTTGCATATTACATATATTTCGGAGCATGTACAGCTTCAATGTTGAATTGTTATAATCAGAGACAGGCAAAGGTACACGCTTTATTTCTGTACGAGTTAATTAACTATTGTGGTCGTGGAGAAGAGAGAAAAATCGGTTGGCAACGAGGAACGCTAGCGCATAACTGGGCTGCGAGGTACAGTGATTTGAATAACATATTGATTAGAGGCAGTATTTGGCATCATCAAGAATAAAAAGATAAAAAAAAAGTCCCACAAGCTACTGGATGAAGATTCATTTACTTTCTGTCCAACGAAGAGCGGTCTACACACACCACATGTCAATACAACATAACATAGAAACCAGGCATGCTCACATTTGACCATTCAAATTCTTTCTTGCCCCTATGTCTCACCCCGGAGCTGTTGTAGCTGTTGTTCCAATACCTTGATGGTATTTTCTTGTTCTACAATTTTCCTTTCCAGTTCTTCATTTTTCCTTTCCTGTTCTTCATTTTTCCTTTCCTGTTCTTCATTTTTCCTTTCCTGTTCTTCATTTTTCCTTTCCTGTTCTTCATTTTTCCTTTCCTGTTCTTCATTTTTCTTATACACCTCATCTATTTTGTTTATCTCAATTCAGGGTTAGAAAGATTGATCAGGGTAGTATGGAAACATGAAAACATACCTCTTCTTTGAAAAGCATGACCTGCTTCTGAAACACCAGATATATTTTGGCCACATGATCTTCAAGAGAAGGTTTGTCCAAGATTTGAACTCCCATATATGTCCCAGCTTTTGCAATCTTCTCCTTTGCATCCTGCCCTATCTTCTCCACTCCTGTATGCTCAACCCCTTCCCACTCCATGCCTTGTAGCTCTGTTAAACTGTCCTGAAAACTAATCTCCTGCTTGATGGCATACTTTCTGAGTAGCTGACAAAATATCCCAGCAAAAGAGAAGCAATTTGTGAAAAAGAGCTGATACTCTGGTTGACAAATAGTAATTGATTGTGCTGCTGCTGCTCCAATCACTAATGGTATGCCATTTGGAAATTCAAGAGTATAGGTGTAGGACCAGTCAGACTGTTTTGGCTCAAACTGAGAGATCTTGACATGGTCAGCAGCTGGAAGACACTTCAGGCTGAAGGCCTTCCAAACATTTTCTTGACTGTAGGCTTGACCAAAAGAGTCAGATGATATGAAGGTAGCAGTAGAGTTGGCAGGAGTAGTCAAAGAGGTATCTGGTTGGTGAGCTGCTGAAGGAGGAGCATTGGCAGGAATGATCAAAGAGGGGTCTGCTTTGTGAGCTGCCAAAGAAAGATTGTTGGCAGGAGTGGTCAAAGACGGTCTGGTTGATGAGCTGTCGCAGAAGGATTAGGCTCATCTAGCCAGTCCCTTTCCAGGACGGCATAGAGACAACAAGATTTCCGCTCGAACATCATAACAACACCTTCGTGGCGCCAGTTGTTGGATGATTTGAATCCACGAGCCCATTTGATGTTACAATGATTCCAAGGTGTTGGCACCAAGATCGTTCGTGCGTAATAACCGACGAGCAACTCATAGAAGACTTTCGTGTTGATTTCGCCTCTGTTCAGCAAAGTCATTTCCGGAAAGGTCTCATCGAAGATAGGGTCCGTTCTGAAGAAATGTCCGAGGAGATGTCTGAACCACCGAAACAAAAAGAAGCTAAGGCGTCGGAAGCATGATGAGCAGACCTTGAATCTCATGATGGTGGATGTCAATAATATTGAATTATTATATAATTATACATTATTATGATCGAAAGCAGCCGTGTCACGTTGTATCATTATCAGCAGAATCTCTTGGGCGAAGATTATGGAGAGATTAATGCAAAAAAAATATGTATGAGTACAGACACATGACGAATGATTGTGGATTACGATAAGTGTTTGAGGATGGATGGAGGATGCAAGTACACGTGATAAATATTGTCCCTCCATCAAACTTTCATCCTGGTCGAATGGTACAAGTGCAATCTCCAACAAAGGCTTCTAATCCCTTCTTTGTGCCAGAGAACGCACCAGAACATTGTCCAGTATGTTAAGTCTCGTTCATCTCGTTTCGGTCTCCAACTAACTTATTATAGGGAACTGAATCCGAACTTGCAGGAAAGTCTGACGCATGCAACGGTTGTGCAAACCAGGAGATATGCGCATCCAATGAACTTAAGGGGCCAGACCCCTCTTTGTCCTTCATAAAGGAACGAATGACAACGGTGAAGCGAAAGATTCTTGTTCTCTCAGGAAAGGGTGGGGTAGGAAAGTCGACTTTTACCGCTCAGCTTGGATGGGCATTTGCTGCTGACGATCGTGCGCAGGTGGGTCATCGTCATCATACTTGATATAGTATACTAGGAACTAAGAATCATTTGTTAAAGATTGGCATTATGGACGTCGATATCTGTGGCCCGTCAATACCTACTATTCTTGGAATTGCAAACGAACAAGTACACGCTTCGTCTTCAGGTTGGTCACCCGTTTTCGTACAGGATAATCTTGCCGTCATGTCAGTTGGTTTCATGCTTCCCTCTTCGCGCAACGCAATCATGTGGCGCGGGCCAAAAAAGAACGGACTTATATCTCAGTTCCTCAAAGACGTTGACTGGGGAGATCTTGACTATTTGATCGTTGATACACCTCCCGGTACATCCGATGAGCATCTTAGCATAGTCCAATACTTGAAGGAGAGCGGGATTGATGGAGCTGTGGTTATCACAACACCTCAGGAGGTTGCAATCCAGGATGTACGACGAGAGATTGATTTTTGTCGCAAAGTTGGCATAAGGGTGTTGGGTGTGGTTGAAAATATGTCTGGATTTGTTTGCCCAGGTTGCAAGACCGAGTCACAAATCTTCAAACCAAGCACTGGAGGGGCAAGGAAATTGGCAGCAGACATGGGTCTTGAGCTACTTGGTTCTGTGCCCCTAGACCCCCGAATAGGTAGAAGCGCAGACTATGGGGTGAGTTTCCTGGACGAATATCCTGATAGTCCCGCTACCACTGCATACTTGGATATCATCGATCGTAAGTTCAAATTTCTCTTTTGTGGCGCCAGTTGACATTGGTTCTAGGTATAAAAGAGATCTTGGAAGATTGATGCTTCAAAGCACGTTTCGTATGAACGGATTGTATATTAACAACACCCACCACATCCTTATTCTGTCGCGTACCATGTTCATTACTACTATTATGTATCAACTAACACGATGATAGCCACAACATGACAATAGATGATTTAGCGCCTAGTGATCATTCCTAGTCATCCCAATTCAAACTCATATATGGAATTTTCCCTCCTTCCCTCTCCTAATCTCTACGGGATCCTCGTCTTCCTCTTCAAGACCAAATTCTCGAGGCATTTCGGATGGCGGAGCGTCAGCCTCTGTCCGGCCTTCCATGATATATTTTCCAATAGGTGCAATACCTATAAGTCCCCCTTCCAATCTTTCCACGCTCTCATGTATAGACACAGTAGACAATGTGCGTAGAAGTTTCCGTGTGACGTCGTTCCCTGCCATAGATCCTGCCCGCGAGCGCACAGGGACGACATAACCTTGTTGCGTTGGGAAAACAACGGAACCAGTTCCCATCGACCTTGACTCTGCCTGAGTTTGACCCTCTGTTGCTGTGGGTACATGCTGTGTTGCCGGTACCGGAGATGGGTATGTTGAACCCTGGCGGGAAAGTGGCTGGAGTATACTCGACCGACGGGCATATGTAACTACGGGATCCGTTGGGATTGATCCTCGACGAAGGCATTGTTCTGGACTTGACGATAGTCCAGCCCGTAATACACTTTCGAGTGGCTTATTTTCTTCTTGACTTTCAGCATCTGTCACACCGTCTCTGGACTTGTCATCTGTAGTATTCTGCATGATGGAGTAGGTTCCTCCCAAATTTTGAGGCTCCTCGGTCTGCGGAAAGGGTTGAAAATGAATAGAGGCACCTGGAAAGTCGGCAGGATCATCGATAGGCAAACCGCGAACTTCTCTACGATACTCCTCAATTTCGTTCCAGAGCGCAGTCCGGAAATCTTCCAACGTTTCAAGCTCCTCAATCTGACGCCACTTTTCAAACTTCCTTGGACATTCGGGCTCGTCGGATTTGTCATGATATGATGCCAACCACGGGTGTTCGAGAGCCTGTGGGACAGTTATCCGATCACTAGGGTCAAACGCCAGCATCTTTCCGAGAAGATCGAGCGCTACGAGTATGAGCGTGACTCTTAGATGCTAGACGGAACTTTACCTTGGTGGTCAGCGGCTGGAAGAATTTTCTGGAAAGGAATTTTCTTTTTGAAAGGCAGAGAACGGACATATGCTTGCGCCTGTGATGCTTGGGTCTTTCAATACACAATATACTCTCTTGCTCACCTTCTCACTACCAATCTTTCTGATGACACTCTCATCGGGTGTTCCTAGATTATCGATGTAAGCGATTGATCTTGTACAGAGCAAAGTTTACTGTACCGAGTACATCTAGGACTTTGTTGAGTTGATCAACTAACGAGATGTGAAGCAGTTTAGGGATTGCCTATTATTAGAGTGTCCACTAACCGTAGCTTTTATTTTGGTGTCAGATAAGCATATCGAAGTCAAAATTGATTGTCTCACTCTTTTCCTTTGAACAGTGGCTTTCCCAACAAAAGCTCGGCCAGGATGCACCCTATCGACCATACATCGACTGTTGTGTCGGTAAGTAGAAAATATTTCATTTGTAAAAGCAAGTCAACTGACTGGCTGTGTCGTATCGCCTGCAGGATGGAGGCTCATATGACTTCAGATGATCAACCAGGAGAATTTAATTCACACACCTAAATGCTAACATGATCTCAGGAGCTCTGTACCATCTAGTGGCAACGTATTCCGTCAGATGCAATGCATGCTCGTCTGGCCGAGAGTCGAATCCTCTGCTCAGCCCAAAATCACAGATTTTGAGCTCGCAATCTGCGTTGACAAGTAGATTACCCGGTTTCAAATCACGATGTACAACGGAAGCAGAATGGACATATTTCATGCCTAGATACTAGGTGAGTTAGGATAAACTGTGCATGCAGGCACATAAGACACCAGCCTCTTAATATCTGATAGAGGAAATACTGAACATGCTCGTTCGTAAGACTTTGACCTGACTTGATAATTTGATGTAAATCCGCTGTATTCCTGCCATCATCATGGGCCATTGATTCGAATAAAGACATCGCCTACCCTCCATAGGCTATCAAGCGACAGGTCAGTTGATCCGTCTCAAGGATACGACCATACGCACCTCCATAAATATGTAACTTGAACAATGTAAGTGTCGTTAGGAGCACAAAAGGGGGGCGACCTACATTTCATTGAAGTCCGGCGAGAGTGCATCGACGTCAATTAATCCCGTAATGTTCTCATGACTTGCAAAGTGGCGCAGCAGAGTGATTTCCCGCAAAGCACGCTTTGCAAGTTGAATCTTATCAAATACACGCGTCACAAGCTTGATTGCAACTGTTTCTCCAGATATCTCGTCCTCTGCCGAGCTGCAGGACGAGTCAATAGAGACAGTCCGGTAAATCTGGCAGAACGACCGACATGACAACTCCATAAGCTCCTGAACCCATTTCACGTATCAATTTCCATCGCTTTTCAACATGAAATATCTTTCCGAACGAGGAAAGTAACGAATGATATCCTCTAAGATGCAGTGTCAGTCGAAGAACCGATAGATGAATCAGCGAATCACCTCCGGCGAAGATTTTCCTCTGAGAATGGATTGGATGACCTCCTTTGCCTCGATCTCCCTCGATCCACGTTCCACGACCCAGGTGACGCCACAGGTGACATGGACTTTTCGTCTTTGCCTTTCGATCTTGCACGACGGTGACCGCGAGGACTTAGGTTGTGGGGTGATTGCGAAGGCATTATGGGCGAGGTTCGCTTGAACAAAGAAGACGAAAACCAGGTTATACCGCGGAAGAATGCGTCCAGTCAAAATGTGGTGTGAAGGGAAGCTGTGAAAAGTCAATAGCTTGAGCAGAACATGACGCGCACGCGACAAATCTAGCAGAGATCGTTCATCTCCGATCTCATCATCAATTCCCGCAATCATATTATATTACATTGTGCTGTAAATATCATAACTAAACTGGAGTAACCGTAGTATTTAGGCAAGATTGGATTCTGCTGTTGGTTCTGCAGGTGGTGGGGTAAAGTCATCTCGTGTAGGAGGATGCACTGGTGTCGTCGAGTCCTCTTCACCGAAAATGTCCAAAAAGCCAGCGATGCGGGCTTTGTTCGTGCTCTTTTTGTTAACATAATCCCGAAGTCCAGATTTGAGACTCGGCTGCTTGTCGACGAGCTCACGAAGCTGGTCTTTGGGCAGTTGAAGCAGCGCACCGAAACTTGCCGGTGCGATAACCTTCGCACAACGGATGAAGCCTTCCCATAGGGGAGGGTTCGTCCATATCTTTTTGGTAATCAATCTGGAGAGCAATGTTGTTGAAACAAACCCGACGAGAGACTTATAAGTAGTGACTGCTTGAATGACCTGTCAAAAGCGTATAAGACGTTTACTAATCCCGAGGAGTAGTTTCCTTACTGTTCGCAAGAACAACACAGGCAGATCAGCCTCGTCCATAATTTGTTGCATGACCACTGCGAGAATTTCGGACCGAAATACATCAGTCATCGAGAAGCATATACCGATGGCTGGGCCGAAAAGGTGAAGGTCAGATCACCACCCCATAATCCAAAATAACGCACCTTCAATTGCGCTCTTCAAACCTATCTCTTTCTCGGAATCGTGTAAGAGGACCATGAGCTCCGCGGGCGTCAGAAGCTCGCTCTGCCGAACGCGCGGCAAGTTTGAAGTCACACTGCCGAACGTCTGAGGCGGGGTTGTGACGATTGAACTAAAGACCGACCGAACCAGGTTCTTTGGTTCGGTCTGTCCGTTAAGAATTGAAACGATTCGAGGCAAATGCCGCAGGATGTCCGGCTATACACCATCAGCATCAACACCTCAATGTAGATAATTTACCAATCACCTTGTCCATCTCCGCGATAATAGGAATCAAAAAGCGCGCATCAAGATCCTTGCCTTTTTGGCCGCCCTTGGCCTTAGCCTCTCTCTCGTTGATGAGAGCCTTGACTAGTGCTACCAACTGAGTACTTGGTCGACCGTGTTCTGTGAAAATGGTCAAGACCCGCAATGCAAGGGTCTCAGCTCCTGAGGGGAAATTTCGAATCAATGTCAAAAGTTTTCCGTGACTGGAGCCAAGGGACCGAATAAGGGCCGTAATTAATTCTTGAATAGCATCTTGAACAGTGGGGTCCATCTGACCATAAGCCGCGAAAATCCTAATTTTGTATATGATCTCCTAAGAAATAGAAATGGTGAATCTTGTGACTTACTCGTCCAGGAACTCAGGAACTTTGACAGAAAGTGCGAAAAGGAGCTCGACATGCTGAAGGACCTGTGACTTCTGTGCGGGGAGCTCGATTTGTTCAGGAAGATAAGGAGTGTGGACTAGGTCTTCCGGCGGAAGCTGGCCGTCTTCCATATTTTCTTCTTTGCCGTGGGCATCATGACCATTGTGAGAAACGCCGGAAGAGTCTGTAGGCTGGATGTTTGCCGCATCCGTCTTTTCTCCGTCAACCAGCATTGACACATCTTCTTCGGCCGCCCGTGAAGGCTGTATTTGAAGTTTGCGCAACATCTGAAGTGCGAATTCTCGGACCATGCTGTCCATAGGTTGTGTATTCGGAACCCAAAGCTTCACAGTGTTTATGGCGGCTCCTCTTGTCTTCTTTTCTGTTATCAAAGTTTCAAGCTTAATATAATCACTTTATCGGATCCACAGTACCGCGTACCGGGATGTGTCGTAAGTTCCAATAAAACGGTCAAAGCTTCTGATCTCATTGATGGACGGTTGATCACGAGTCCGCGGAGGGTTGCGAACCCCACTTGCATCCTATCAGTACTACATATAATCATTTTCAGTGCTCACGCGAAGAGTCGAGAAATGTACCTTGAGGAGTCTATACAGAGGTCGCGCAACAGACCGAGAACGTCTTCTGGCACGCTGGGGAGGTCAAGCAGGAATCGGGAAAATGTCCGGTCTTTGGCGTCCAGTAATGTCTGATATGATGCTACAATCTGGTTCAGCCATGTATCGTAGTTTGGTCGCTGACCATTGAGATTAGTAGGATCGCATTTAAACTCCATAAGATTTCTACCCAGTTGGGATCTTCCGCAAGTCGCAGTTGATCATTATACCATTCTTCATTCATCCAGGTCGTAGCTAGACGGATTCTGTGTAGTGTGAAAAAGATAGGGACTTAGTCTACAAATACAATAAAGAGTTTGACGTGCCTTGAAGGAAAATCAGACATGATATAGTCACACAGCGTCTGTCGCAGTTGATCCTGACACATGTAGAAGTCTTTCTCCGATGTTTCATCCAATGCTTCGTCATTCTCAGGCGGAGGCTCAGCAACACGAGTTATCATCCGCACGATGAGCAACATCCAGATCTCCGTGGGCGAATGACCACCTGCCTGTGTTGATTCCACAGGAAGAGCGTCCCCACCGAAATTCAGATCTCCCGCACTGACCCATATTCGCTTGACGGCGCTTGTGAGCTGCTGCATCCTCTCATCCTCTGTAAGCTCTCGTGGCGGAGGTATCTTGAAATCAATCAGCCGAAGATTGACGGCAGTGGCATGAATATCGGCCGCAGACGGCTCAGCAGCGATACCGCCTGACAACTGTCCAACGTTCGAGGTGAGATATGCGATCTCGCCACAGCACAAGCACGAAAAAAGTACTGACCTCTTCATTAAGCCGGTCAGGCTCGTACTCGAGTTCGTCTTGATCAATATCCATTTGCAGCGGGTCCACAGGTTCATCTTTCACCTTGACGGGTGGTGGTGGTGGTGTCGAACCAGTAGGTATGGGACGGCTATTAGAGTCCTGTGGTGTAAGAGACCGCCCGGATTCAGCGCGGAGCAGGGCGGCCCGAGGGCCAGTAGGTATTGGTGGAGCAGGAGTAGGTGCAGGCGTTGTTCCCGTGTGTTTTTCACGATAACCCTGCACAAGACTAAGAAAAGTCGGTTCAGAGAAAGATTCAAGATTGGCGATGACGAGTTCTGTGATGAGAGTGGCGGGGAGAGATGTAAAATCAAAGGAGGCAAGGAATCCCAGATTTGCAGACGTGTTAGGCGTTGGTGTGCTGGAGCTCAGATCTGACTCGAGCTTTGGGCGCTTGGCATCTACGGGCTCGATTGGGACGGATGGCGGTCGTTTTCGAGAATCGATACCGGTAGCTTTGCGTCTCTTTTCTTCGGAGAAGGCTTTGTCCATGCGAATAGCCTGTTGCGCGAGAGCTTCGTTGATCTGCCCGACGTATGCAGCATTGGAAGGTATTCTGCGTAAAATATGTGAATAGATCCTGAGGCGCAAAGCGTAGACAAAAGGTTACCGAGATATATGTATCATGAGGATGCGAAGAGACTTCTCCACACTCTTCACACTCGAAGGTGGAAGGTTGGCAAGTGCTGCAGGCGTCCATTGACGCAAGGCGGTCACGACAAGAGGGGTTACGAATGGGCGCAGCTTCGTCAATGAAGCCCAACTATTGAGCAGAGCTGTCAACAGATCGGCATTTCTAGAGCTCATGAGTAAGAGGAAAGTTGAAATTGAACGTTATGCATCACTCACTGGCTGGTGTAAAAAGTATTGAAGACTGCTTCCAATAAATTCTTTCCTTCATTCTCGAGCTGGGCAACATTGATGAATGGATGATCCGGAGGACAAGACGCGAGGTTTGGGTCGTTCTTGTTCTGCAACTGTGAGCAAAAGGATATATCAAGTCACATAAGACGCTGTGCCCTAAAAAGATCCCCACGCACCCGAGGGTCTGACACGCCACGCGTCTGCACAAGGATGACTTTCTGAACAAATTTGATGGCAGCGAGTTTGACGCCAGCATTCGATGTAGGCGTCCAAACGAACTCAACTATACGATTTTTGGCCGTTGTGAGGGTATTCCATGCGCTTTGTCCATTGCGATTTGTACACCTGAATAAACCAATGAGCTAACATAGTCCGGGTCTCGTGCCGAACGAAGACTCACGAAAGCCGGAAGAGCAAAGGGTACACCGTCGTGAACGTCTGCACGACGACTTTTACAGTAGTAGCATTTGGATCGTCCATAAGCTGAACAAGTGTTTCGAGCGCCTGGGATGCCACTAACGGGAAACCCATTGATTAAAAACTTAGAGGACTCTCAGAAGTGATCAAGACTAACTCTGCGTGCGCTGGTCGACTGAGAGTGTTGAACGACATATGGCAAAGTGAAGGAGATCAATAACCCATTTCTTGAGGAGAGATTCGCCAGCATTCACAACGAGGGACAGTAGGGTACCGAGGAGGAGTGGAATAGGTGCAGGTGCGATTTCAAACTGTTCACGTAAAGCGGAGAGGATGTCCGCCTGTTCTTTGGAATTGGGTGTTACACTGAAGGCCGCCTGCAGAGCCTGCAGTGGGTCAACGGGATTGCTCGCCATCTCTACCACCGAAGTCGCTGGTGACCTGCTCTTGGGGCTATGAGACTCGGAGTCACGTGCTGACGGCGTCTCGCAAAATCATTTTGAAGCCAACTCGTCATAAGGCATTAGGCAGTATCATCTCATCTCAATGGATTCTCACTCAAGCACATTCTGCATGGTCATGGAACATGTATCTTTGATGGGATGTAAAAACCAAAGACATAAACTACATAAAGTCGATGAATTTTTACTTGAGAGGAATGCTAGGAAAAAATTAACACTGGTCCACAATCAGAGACATGTAAAATACTCACAAGCGAGACGCTGGAAATCGAAGGTTGCAGCAAGTGAGTGTAGCACATAGAGATAAGGCAAAAGATACACACAGTGTGTTGCACCAATCTAGATAAATCAGTGAGGTTACATCTTCCCTGAGAAAATATGAAAGGACACGTACACCGGGGCGACCGTGCTTGACAGGGCGGTACGAGCAAGAGAACTCGCCAAGGTAGTGACCGGTCATCTCAGGCTTGATTTCGACCGTGTTGAACACCTACGATGCAGAAACATTCAGCTCTCCTCAACCCAGCACCGCTTCAGTCTGCGGCGTAACACACCTTTCCATTGTAGATTCCAACGACCGAACCAATCATCTCGGGCACGACAATCATGTCGCGCAAGTGTGTCTTAACGACGGCAGGCTTCTCATTCGGGGGTGCCTCCTTCTTGGCTTTGCGGAGCTTTTTGATAAGTCCCATAGGACGACGCTTAAGACCACGCTGGAAGCGACGGCGTGCACGGGCATGAACGAGCTACACTGAGGTTGGATATGCTATCGGATGATTTTCTGAAAGTAGACGCACTTCAACGAACTAAGCGATAGATTTTAGTATTCTTTTTAACTAGAAGGACGAAAAGAAAGCATACATCCTCATTGTCCATATCCAGAAGCTTGTCAAGCTCAACACCACGGTACGAGAATGTGCGGAAGGTACGCTTCTTTTTGAGCTCGGCGGCGACCGTGGGGTCGGTAACGGAGGAATCAGCCTGTTGCAAAACGGTGGATCAGCATGGACTCCTCCTCCCATCCATCAGAACAGGACCGGACGCACCATGGTCGGTCGTCGAGGGTATTGGCGATAGTCTTGCTGGAATTTCGAAGTTTGAGCGGAGTATGAAATCGGCAGATGTGGCTGAGGGATGGGAATTTTGAGCACGTGGTACTGTACAGCACTTCGCGCGCCGATAAGTTTTGATAATGGTGAAGTATTCACAAAATCCCTCGGATAGAATCCACGAGTCCTCCCTTTGCGGATTAAATGTGAGTACCCGTGTCCTTTCTTCGTATCCTTTCGCCTCGCTTTGTCCATTTGGGTGGTCAGGCATGGATTGGAGGTGAATTTGTGATGTGGGATTAATGCTGATTCTTTGTGTGGTTTGTCTCAGTGATTTGTGGCTACCGTACCCTAAAACTTGACATAAAGTACGTGCAAACACTGGCTTTTGATATGACAGTTTATCTACATCTTTTCTTTGTAGATGCAAAACATCGCTGCTTACCTACTCCTCCAAATCGGCGGAAACGCTTCTCCCTCTGCTGCTGACATCAAGAAGCTTCTCGGCGCTGTCGGTATTGAGGCAGACGGCGACCGTGTTGATACGCTCATTGCAGAGCTTAAAGACAAGTCCATTGATGAGGTATGTATCTAAATTGACAATTTGTTGGCATAATAGAGCTAACGGCATACCTAGCTGATCGCGACCGGATCATCCAAGCTCGCCTCTGTTCCCTCAGGCGGAGCTAGTGGAGGTGCCCCCGCTGCTGCCACGTCCGCCGCCCCCGCTGCCGCTGCCGCAGAGGAGAAGAAAGAGGAGAAGGCTGAGGAGAAGGTTTGTGCGAGTCTGATGTTGTCTTTGCTGTGTCTAATTGCGCTTGCAGGAGGAGTCCGACGACGACATGGGCTTCGGTCTCTTCGATTAGATCTTCCATACGTTACTTTACTGTACAAATGAATGTATCTCATTTGCCATGATGTGCTGCCCAGTAAATGAAATGAAGATATGAAAAGACTGCCGTACGAGTCGGATGCATTTCGCGGGGTAATTTTTGTTCAGCGGCGCGGGGGCCGGCGGACCAGCGCGGCGGCATCAGCCGGCTGTCCACCGCCGGCATCTCTTTGTAACTCTATATCGCCGGCACATGTCTTTAGCGTTCATCCATAACAACCTTGCACATGGACCCATATCGTTCTAATCCCTCTTCTACCTTTCTCCCCACCACCTTTGACCACGAAGACCGTGACGATCAACCCCCAAATACCATGAAGGCCCCCAAGCGAAAACGTCTAGCAAAGGTTCCCTCAGCTGCTTTCTTTCTCATCCGCTTTTGACCCCCTTTCAGGCCTGTGACGCCTGCCACAAAAGCAAGCGACGTTGCGATGGGACAGGTTTGTATAAAACTCTCTTTTCACCCTTCCATCCGTCTTACAAACTTCCAGCTCCTTGTAGCAATTGGTTCGTTTGTTGTCAAACTTTATTCTTGGTATCATTTTGACTCTCCCTCTAGTTATTATGCAGCCAAGCCATGCACATATACAGACGCAACTGGGCGACCTGTGCCGGCGCCGCATCCCTTCAAACCAGAGCGACTCGATAATCCTTTACAAGCATCTACGTCCTCGAATTCTCTCCTTCCACCCATCGAAAGAGAGTGTGACAACGGTCAAAACTCTGCAAACACCATGCCACGCAAACGCTTTAGAAACGAGCGAGGAACTGCTGTTCCGACAGAGGACATTTCTGCACCCTCCATTCCAATACCTATCGTGGAGCCTTCTCTCAAAGCATCCATTGACAAACCTCCTTCCATGGAGCTAGATCATGCCCTTACCCGCGAGTTAACAAATCGTGCGTGTCTTCCTGTATTGCATCCTACATTCTTGATGAGTTCTTTCTTTTCCAGTTTTTTTCACACACTGCCACCCAGCACGGTTGATTGTACACAAACCAACCTTTACTGCACATCTCGCTCATAATCGCGTTCCCAAGTACCTCCTACATGCAATCTGCGCTCTGGCAGCGCCTTTTTCAAAGCAACCCCACCTCCGTACGACTCCTTCCCGTTTCGCAGGACAACCATTTGCCCAAGAAGCACAATCCATGATGTTTGATGGTGCAGGACGTCTTACATGTGAACGTACCCTTGCAACTGCCCAGGCCCTCTGTCTTTTGCAGTTTCACGATATTAAGACTATGGAGGGGAACATACATTGGGATTCGCGGTATCACGGTGTGTGTTTTTTTAGGCTTGTTCCACCGCTTTATTGACGGAACCCCACCTGACAGATTTAGCGATACAGCTTATTGAATCGCTGAACGTGTATCAGCACGATTACCCTACTCTCACGCCTGTCCCTTCTCCCGAATTTATCCAGGCTTCGATCGAGCGAGAAGCCGTGCGCCGCATGTTTTGGATCATACACTTTTTAGACAACCTGGCGTGGATTTATTTTAAGCAGCCTATGCAAGGACTTTCAGATTCCGGAAAGCGTCTCCGCCTGCCTGTCGACGAGACCACTTTCGAGCTCGGTGTGCACTCCACGCTCCCAGGTACGTGACGCATCATGCAATTTTCAAAATTCATGCTGACAATCGCCAAAAAATTAGAATATTTGCATCTTCCTGCAGTAAGGATGCAATACTCCTCCGAGTTCGGGCATCTCATCCGCGTGGTCACAATTTATGCCAAAGTGGAATCGGCAATGGATGAGCTCACCGGTCAGTAGAATACGTTAGATTGGGTTTTAAGTCATACGAACTCCTGCAGATTCTAATACAAATCCGAACGCACCCGGAGCCATTATGGAAGCTCAACGTACGATGGAAGTACGTACTCTACCTTGTCTTTTTGTCTTGTTGTTCATTGACCGTGGTGCTTCCCAAAAGTTGTGGGCCAGCACTCTACCGGATCATCTCCGTTTCTCAGAGCAAAGTCTACAAGTCCAACAATCAATGTTTGAGACGAGCTCGAACGGTGGTGCTTGGTGCTGGTGTTGTATGCATGTCTTCCACGCGTCATCGGCACTTGCTCTAAATTATGTGAATGTCTATTTTTATGCCCCGATCTCTTCTACTCCTTTTCTGTTGACTGAACCTTGCGTCATAGGCTCGGCAGCAACTTCACATGGAACCAAAGAGTGAACCTGTTTGGGCCTTGAAGAGACTGGACCTAATTATGGATATGCTGGGCGATCGAGCGAAGAACAGTATCCTCAGTGCGTGATGTTCTGTTCACTCAAAACTGACTTCAAGCTTATCCGTACGTTGATCTAGTGGCCGCAGCACTATGGGTGGGTTTTTCCCGTGTTTCGACCCTAATTGTTCTGTCTTTTTCTTGCATTTTACTAAAATCGCCATAGTCGTTAATCAAATATTGTCAACGGGATGATCTTCAGATACGCAATTGGTGCTCGACTTACGAAGAGGAGTGGGGCACTCGGATACGTGAACTTGCACTAGAACGGCAACGAGTCTATTCCTCTTCATCCGTACATCGTTACGGGGCAAGCCGCCTACCTCCGCCAAAACATCATCCACAAGAACAATCGCAACAACAAATCCAGCCGCCGCTTTCCCAGCATCGACGTCTTCCTGACCTTCGAAACCCATCGACATCAGGGCCACGGCCCTCTTCGCACCAGCATGACTCCTTCAACCATAGGTCAGGTTCTTCATCTCCGACGTCTATGGCTGTCGGCCGACCAACTGAGGATCTCCGTATACATAACACCCTCAACTCCAAATCAAACAATAGTGGTTACAGTCGTGGTGTCCAGCTACAGTCTCATCTGAATTCTTCTCTTTCCGATCGGGACATCGGTGGTCGCAACCATACAGGGTCAGGAGACGGCATGGGGGCAAGCCAGAGCGGGAATGGGGTGAAGCGGGAGCGGGAGGTGGAAGCGACTACTTTGCACCTACATGAGCATAGTCATGCTACTCATGTACCACCACGACGGTTAGGCCGTGATGCTGATGCTGATTCCGTCCCATTGGATGGCCCTAGCGCGAGACGAGCAGGGGAGAACGTTATCGTAAATGGCGGCGGACAAGGCCAGCCAAGAAATGCAGGAAATAATGTATTTGGAGAGGGACAACAGTCACTTCCTTCATTGAAGTCTGTGGGACTCCTTGCGGTACAACAAACGGTGTCGATGCCTGTTGGGCTGCCATGGCTTGCAAATGAATCGCGGTAGAATTCCCTCAATAGGGGGTTGTATTTGTTTTTTCCGGGGTTCATCAGGGTCCAGTGTACGCCTTTTTTTGTTTCTTCCAACGTGTCTTGCTGTCATTGTATCTATCTACTTAACCAATCTTTCATTTGCACATCGCTGTTCTGCCCTTGTTGTCGATTACTGTAGATGGACAATTGTAAACCTATTCTTGATTAAAACTCTAAAACCTGATTCACTCAATGATGCGCAGAGAGTGGATTCATTATCGGTCATAAGTACAGGAGATGAGAAAACCGCAATTGAATCCTGTGAAA
The DNA here is from genome assembly GCA_017657275.1 of Termitomyces sp. T108. NCBI lineage: Eukaryota > Fungi > Basidiomycota > Agaricomycetes > Agaricales > Lyophyllaceae > Termitomyces > Termitomyces sp. T108. The sequence continues at coordinate 236,507 of JAGGAU010000001.1, read as the reverse complement.
AAAGAACAGCATAATGAGAGCAACAATGTGGCCAACTCATGCCTCAACCTTCTTCAGGTTGCGGTGGAGCTCCGGATTGACAAGAGTTACACGAGCAAGAAGCTTCTCAACAACTGTATCCTTCGCTTGCTCATATGACTTTGTAATGGCCTGCAGTTTCGATTCTGTTTCCTTGTCTACGGCCGTCTGCGCATCGGACGTCGTGCCAGCATGCTGATCAGAGAAACGGATGAGCACATTACAATCAGGAACTTGACGTGCAGGGATCGAAGAGCGCACTGATGACTCAAAAGACCTAAATTCTGACTCCTTCGCCTGTTTATAGGCCTCTATCTCTTTCAGGGCCTCCGAGCGAGCATCCTTCAATCTCTGCACGCGATCTGTGGATAACTGTCTGCAAAGGTGGGATAGAAGTTCAGTTTGACACGAACATTGGCGAGCTTGTTGAACAATCTTGGCAGCCTCCTTCTCAGCCTCAAGAAGTGTCTGAATCCCTTGAGATTGTTGGGCAGCCTGCAGACGCATGAGAAGGGTTGCCCTGTCAGCACGGCAAACACCATACCATCGGTAAAAGCCAAGTTGTACTTCCGATCCCCGACATCATAACTTGACATGATTCAACCACTGGCACATCACAACTTCTTGCCCGACTACTTACCATGTTAGCTATGCACGTGTACATCGCCCATTACCAAATATTTTCAATTCCAATTGCAGCCGGTAACATATGCGGTAGCTCATAACCTTCTGGCTGCCTTACGAAGAGGGTCATCCAATATGTCCCCAGGAAGTACTTTACTTGATGACAACTATCACAGTATCCAAGTTAGTCAAATATCGTAGCAGATGATACTGTAAAGCATTTTTGTACGACTCGGGGTGGACTGATATTACTTGCAAGGAGTAAGTGAAACCTACGATGGTACACTTCGTAATTAAGCCGCTGCAGACTCACATCGTGTTTGGACATCAGGAAATTTGGAAAAGGCACAATGAAGTCATGACATCAACAGCCCACGGACATTGGTTAGGTTGAGTACACCGGTAAATCATAGTTCTTGCCTACGTGTCATTTAGGTTGTATAGTAGCCAAGAACAAAGATCAAGAATCAGGATGGACTGCGATTTCAACAAGCCAGAGTACAACCTTGTTCGCATATCCTGGTAAGGTCCCGACCACATTGATATATTGACTGAAAGTAGCCCGCACTCAAAGATCCCATACCGTGGAGAGCTAAAGGACCACGATAGAATCTTCACTCGATAGCGTGTTTAATGTCAATGTTGACTTGACACATATAAAGTGCTGAATTGTTTAATCAAATGCAGTGACCCTGCCGTCACCTCCAGGCGTACAGATCCCGCTTAGCGTGTCCACGGCGGAGATCTGTTCTTTTTTTCATCTGAGCTCTCATATATCAGCCGACGTCACGACGTCAATCCGCTGGCACAGTCAGAAAGAACTAACGACCGAACCAGTGGATAGTGGGGACACACCACGACCTCATTAGGAGGCAAGGAAGAGCTCCTCCCTCGATGGTTCAGACTCAAACCGATATAGTGCGCTGTGTGAAAAAATAAATTAGAGTTCACATATTGGACGAAACTGGTATGGTCATCTGGTTTTCTAAACGTGTCGCTTGCACAATCGCGAGTTTCAATAGTTATCTCCTACGATGATCGGCTCCCCAGGAATCACCGAGAATTGATTGAGTGACCACGTGCTTAAAAACCTGTTGGTTAGGTCCATTCCTTATAAATGGGAAGAAAGGTACGATTTATCATGGTCTGTTATGGATAATTCTATTTGTGAATCTCTCGAAAGTTATGAACCCTCCATTTCAAGATGGATAAGTACTTAGCAGAGAGAAATAATGAATAATTTGTCACCATGATCACAATCAGTCACAAGTTACAAGTTTTGAGAGGGTACCGTCCTTCGTCCGACCTCGCTGCTGCTCATGTCATCGCCGCTGTTGATACGCACGCGCCTCATCGCACTGAGTCACCGTGTGTCGGATCTTAGGTGTTGTCTGCAGAAGAATTAGGTCAAACTTTTGGCAAAGGTAGTAGGCTGCGAGACTGAAAATCTGATGATACTGTGCAGTAAGTTTGAGGTTTGTTTCAATGGAACGCAGTCAGATCCCAGACAGCATTGGAAGACTTGAAGAGTTACTAGTAACCAGCTTCAGCCTTGGTCACTGTAGTAGGCTTGTCTCCTTGGCCCCAGGTATGATCTGAAGTAGCCGACCACCAGAGTTGAGATAATAAATACCAGATTTATGTCACGCCAACTATTTAGAACTAATTATCAATTAGATATGTTGGGTTCACAAGGGTTCATAACTTTTGAGGGGTTCACAAATAGAATTATCCGTCTGTTATGGCTCCTATTTTCTACAATTTTGAACACGACAGTGTCGATGTAGACAAGCTAAGGTGTAATTTCTGATCTCATTTGACCATCTTTCTACGATTGACTTTCGATCCGGCGCAGCCCTGCGTCTGACAAGCGACTTGCGACAAACGTCGACAGTGAACGGTTAGTACCAATTTCAAACACACAAAATCGGTGATGCTATTTAAGGAGAATCTTGCTTATCTGTTCTTATTGCAACATTGCAACACGAGATTAGGAACTATCCTGTTACCAATACTACAAGTTGTGGAACCGAGTGCACGAGTCGGTCGAAAAGAAGTTCGGAGTCTGAAGGACTGCATAGCAACTATGGAGATCTGGAACTTGAAAGCACAACGACGTTGTTATAGACTTGCCTATGCCTTGATCCAGAGAAAGCCCACACAGTATGTTAAATGTCATCCAGAATTATGTCATTTCTCGGCATAAATTTCATCCCGCGAGAATTTCACAAGTATCAGTCCGCGGTTCTAGACCACAAAGAAAGCTGAGTGCGAGAGGACAAGGACTTACCAGGCAATTTCTGGACTATCAGAACGAAGGACTGATAAGACAATGTGAACCATGTTCTTAAGTGTACCATTTGAGACACTTCTTAGATAAGAAAAATTAATTTTGTTTTCATGCTCATGTGATACTGTATGTCCTGTGGCAATTTGCGTGATTATGTGAGGGTTATTTTATAGGTCCATAAATAGTCAACCTGAAGTTAATCAGTGGCGCTACTCAAAAACATGATTTTATTCGCAAACGCTATCCTTGATGTCTACGTGTAGATGTAGCGCATCTATCGTGTGGAAAAACTCAAAGCACGAAATCTGTGAAGAACATTATCGGACTTGAAAAAATGTTGCCAACTCTGGAAAGTGCCATTTCCCGAGTCTGGTCGATCCAGCCTTGAATTTTCAAATCTGATGTCACACCCACCGGCCCTGAAGCTAATATCCTTACACACGGACCTGCTTAGAAGTGTTGTTTCCTTTGAGATCTGTGTTCCTTTGGCTTGGGTCTCATGGTCTCTATCAAGCAAAAAGACTCTTGATCTGGTATGGGAGCCGAACCAGCCGCACTGGTGGTTAATCGGCTTCGAAATACAAATTCAAACACCATGAGGAATTTCATGGGAAATTTCGGAGCGGGAGGGCTTCGGAACGATATTAAGGTTCATGGCGGAGATCTCTGTGGCACTTCTGGAAATTTGGGAAAACTTGAAATGTCTTCACACCCCGTCGACCCTCAACGTCCTTCAAGTACTGTAACTCTTCTGTCTTCAGGAAATTACAGCGGCGCGCTCCACAATTGTACATGGGGTCTTACCGCCTCTTGCTTCGATTCCTTACCATTTCAAGTTAGACCTACAGGAAAGAAAGCAATCGCACTTGTTGAGTTGGGTTGAAATACCAGTCATGACATCAAATCCAACTCAGTGGACGGTACAGTGCAAAAGTTCGTTTGGCCCTATACCGTCAATATCAGACTCAAATTTTTGCAAGTTAATGGAGAAATCAAAGGCACAGGGATAGCATTGCAGAAGGCTGCTGCTAGGCAAGCCGCAGCTAAGCAGGCTTGTGAGGTTGGTCACTGCTATAGTATCACTTTGTATCTCACCTACCAGGAGACATAGGCGATAATGTCGGACTGAACAAGCCGGCGGAGATTAACAATCAGCTTCTCCATCCTTTGTGCTGCCACTCTGATCATTTATTTACGCCACTTCGCCCTGTCACTCTGCCTGTACCTCTGGCACTGCCATTTTCTGAATTTGCGTGTCCTACGCCTAGGCTTGGTGGACGAAAGCTTTGAAACATTCTTCAGCTACAGTAATATTTCCAATCTCACTTATTGTAGCTGTGACTCTGCTTATCAACCGTAAAGAAGAGTCGTGGACAAGTATTCATTGTACTAGAAGTTGTGTCATCATAGCACAAAATAACATAATATCCGAGTGAGCTGAGTCAAAGTACCTTGTGCTCTTGCTCATTTATTCCCACCACCATAATGCAAGGGTCCTCCGGTGAAAAAGTAGACGCCTCTCTATTGTTGCCATTGCCGTTTACTACCCAGACTTCGAGGTGCGATAGCTTCTGGCGCAAGGTTGCGCATTCTCTCGGTTTTGTCCTTTGTGGGGTCTATTTGTGGTGTGCCTCCAAGGGAGTTTTACAAGACATCTTTGATAAGGGCACACAGCCACAATTTTGTGTCCAAAGCAATGTCCTTACGCCGGTCATAAATAGAGCTTTGTGGGACTCGTTGAGCTCAACTATTGAGACGGAAGCGTTCAAGGAAAAGGCAGTCGAATGGATTGGTGGTGCTGTGAGGGTACCGTAAGTGACATATAGATAATAAGGTCCTTCGATCTTGGACGATGATCTTTATCCTCTAGAACAGAATCATATGATGATATGGGGGAGGTTGGAGAGGATCCCAGGTGGGACGCGTTCGTACCCTTCCATCATTACCTTGCCCAAGCTTTTCCCTTGCTGTGAGGATTTCCTTGAAGGATCGGGCCCGTAAATTGATACCTCTGACAGTCATTCGACCCTCACGCTCCAAAAGGTGAACACATATGGCCTCATCTTCACCTGGGAAGGATCCAATGTATCGCTCAAACCCCTCGTTCTGATGGGCCACCAAGGTCTGCTTGCCATTCCAATTCTCATCCGAATATCGTGTTTTTTGACGTGTTCAATATTTTAGACGTCGTCCCCGTCGATCCTGAAACTGTAGACAAATGGATACATCCACCGTACTCTGGTTACTTTGATGGTGGGTCAAGGTACAATCATATTGTGACTCCGTAAGTATTTCGGATATAGGTTCAAGGGTATGGGGTCGAGGAAGTTCTGATGACAAGAGTGGGCTCATTGGTGTACTGTTAGCTTTCCTACAGCTCAGGTCAATGATGCGTCTCTAATCACCGACAGTGCAAGTGTGGAGACTCTCATTAAGAGTGGATTCAAGCCGACGCGCACATTGGTGCTCTCCTTTGGCTTTGACGAGGAAATCAGTGGAACTCGCGTACGAGAGTTAGTACTTTCATGATCTTGGATGCTCACCCACTCTTCAACTTTTCAGGGGGCTGGCAAACTCGCTCGAGCACTCTTTGAGATCTACGGCAAAGATGGTGTTGCCTTCCTTGTCGACGAAGGTGGTATGTCGTCATTACCATATGTAATTCCGAAACAGTGCTTTACACATTCTCTTCTAGGAGGCTTCGCCAAACAGAACGGCATCACGATTGCCACACCTGGAATTGCTGAAAAAGGATATCTGGATGTACGTCTCGAAGTAACCGCGCCTGGTGGACATTCGAGTGTACCACCTAAGCACACCGTGAGTCCAGTTGTCTTTTTTCATTAAACTCGTAGTGACTGAAAAGATCTCGATTGTTCAGAGTATTGGCATGCTTGCCGCCTTTCTGGTAGAGTACGAAAGAAAGCCGTACAAAGTGAAATTAGTCTGTAGTTTTTACCTCCCTTTTTGTCCTCTCTGACGTAGCGTTAATGATTGTAGACGAGACAGGATCCCCTCTACAGTATGCTCCAATGTGTTGCTCAGCATTCCAAAGAATTGAATGAAGACTATCGCACAATCATTAAACGCGCGTCTACTTCAGACAAGTATCTCAGACTTCTCGAGAAGGATATTATCAAGAACAACCTGTACGCAAGCCTGGTTGGTACAACACAGGCGGTCGATATAATTGAGGGTGGTATGAAGGCCAACGCACTACCCGAAAGAGCGTCCGCTGTCGTGAATCATCGTATCTCTATTATTAGGTCAGTGCTGTAAGCCTTGCATAAATTGACTTTCGAGGTGATAGCAGATAGCTCGGTTGACGAGATCCAAGCTCATGATACTGAGCTCCTTTCGCGGCTTGCAAACGAATTCAACCTTACCTACACTGCATTTGGAAAGGAGCTCTCTGTAGAGGGCGCACCTTCCGCTGGGAAACTGGCATTAAGTGACGCTTTTGGTACCGCTTTGGAACCCGCACCTGTTACCTCCACGTCCCCAACAGCCGTCCCTTGGTATATTCTCTCGGGAACCATTAAAGCAACATACGACTCCCACCGCTCCCTCACAGGTGCGAACGAAATAATTGTGAGTCCTGGTATGCCTTCTGGGAACACTGGTGAGTTTTGTCATACGTGAATTGGGCGATTAATTGCCTTGCGTCACAGATACTCGTTATTACTGGAACTTGACGAAACATATTTTCCGCTACAACCACCACAATGATGGAACAGAAATAAACAGACCGAGCGGTAACATACACACTGTGAACGAGAGTGCGTAATCTTTACTTCTATCCTTTGGTAGAATGTGCTAATTTTACCAGACATCGAAATTGATGCTTTCGTGGAGATGATACGTTTCTTCATGATCCTTATCCTCAACACTGATGAGGCAACAAACTTGTAGCTGGATGCAGACACATAAATCAATTGCAAGGAAAGACGATGATGTATATATTCAGAAGGAATTACTGTGTATTCTGTGTGAGTACATTAGTGTGGGAATATGGAGATGTGATTAGTGTAAATGAGCATTCATGAGCCTGTCAGATCGCTAGGGAATTTTTCTGGACGCCATATTGAAACACACTCCGCATTTGGGCAGCATAAGCTCATGTGTGCGACGAAAGCCTCACTTGCTCCATAGACAAAAAGCTTCTTTACGTGGCGTAATGAATAGACTTCGGCCTCTATTTCTCCCAATGGCGAGCGATCTTGCCTTTGATGTGTTACCCGGAAAACATCGCCTCGTGATAGTGTGTCTCTGTCGAAAGAGAACGAAATCTCAAAGTTCGTCACCTGCGCTGGGAAATAGGCCAACCGCCAACAATCAAAGATATCGTCGAAGCCCATGTTTTCGTACTCAATACGAAGAGTGCGGAGGTTTGGGGCGTGTATAATGCCATCGAGATAATAAAGGAGGTTCGATAGGGTCTCGCCCATAGGATTCTCCTGATGCTCGTCGTCTTCCTTGAGAGTGGCGCCGTTGGCGATGGTTGAAGGTATTTTGATAGTGATGGATTGACATGATATATGAGGCGGTGTTTGATCATCTATGAGAAGAAGAGGATATCCAGCGAGCGCCGCCATATATCTGACTAGGTACGATGAGCAAGGAATGTGTACGTCGCGAAGAGAGATACGGGCGAAGAATGCTTTCCAAGTAGAATTAACCAACGGAAAGGAAGTCATAAGGTCAATTCGGTCACCGTTCGGCAAGGAGGACGTCCATGCTTCTGAGATGATCTTTTCGACCAACTCGGCAGGTAGTAGCGGAGCGTCCATGTTGACGAGATTCTTTTGGAAAACATACCAGTTTATACGGAAGGCAAAATAGGACTATGAGACAGCCGGAACTTGGTGAAACCAGACTAGGAGGAACGTCAGGTGGGCCATGTTTCAGATCTCAGAGGTAAAACAAAGAAAGAATATCAGATGCCATTTTTGGAACGCGTTTGTTTGCGTTTGTAATTACTACTCTGTTCATCCAAGTTTACTCACTATGCCTCGAGGAATTCCAAATGCCAGAAGGGATGATACCGGGTTTCGCTACACAACTTTCCATGTACCTCTCGTGTAGGTCAAGCTTTCCTTATCGTCGCAAGTCTGAATTCATACACTGCATGTCAGTGCGAATCCGAAGCATATGAGTACAACCTACCTCAAGTCAGAGTCGCAGACTCTTTGGGCAAGAAATGCCAAGAACAAATTACCTGAGGAGAATCTACCTACTGAGTCAAGGTCAGCGGCATATCGCTGCCCAACCTGGTTGAGTGTAAGATATGACCTCTGTGTTAGTACAGGCGCGGCTCTCAAGTGATCGTAATTCATCCTGGTTCGCGCTCCATGCTCATCGGGAAAGCATCAGATGTGTCTCCTACACCGGTGCCCAACGTTGTTGCACGAAAGTGCAAAGATCCTGTCCCAAGATTCGTCAGAGTGGAGGGAATCACGCGGCCTCGCAAACAGAGCTGTGATACTAGCGAAGAATTCGCGGAAAAGGACCCAGTAAGCTGACTATTCTATGGCGTATTGCATCACTGCCACACTTTTCTATAGTTCGACGATAAAATTTCAGCTATCAGTGTCTCTTTACGCGATAGAATGAAGTTCTATAAACTACGTGTAACACAAAACGCCACTGCGATCGCCTCGACTTTCAATGAACAATTCAAGCCGGAGATAATTGCAGAATATAATGATCCCTTTCGTGTAGAATGGACAGAAAAGATGTCTCACGAAGACGTGTACTTTGGTGAAAAAGTGAGCATTTCAAGGTCACGGGTATCGACTCAACAAATATCATTACACCTAATAGGCCCTGCGCTTAGCTGACCCACAAAAGGCTGGGTACACCTTACGATATCCGATATACGCTGCAAACTTCAATCTACGTGAATACCATTCTGTTCAAGTTGTCTTGAGCGATCTGGAATCAATCATACGGGCAACCTTGAAAGAGAAGTTGCAGGTGGATCCCAAAGATTACAAAGTGCGTAGATGGCGCTAGATCACTTGATATCTTCATATCTTACGTGACGTTCTGTAAGGATTTTTCTGTGGTACTTGTGATCCCTGATAATTATGACCGAACATACGTTCGAGAATTTATCAATATGCTGCTTGTAACTATGGGTTTCAGGCAGATTTGTGTACAACAGGTGAGGTTTGACCTTTGTTCATTCATCCGGATAAATCAATTGTCTTACTATAGGAGTCACTAGCAGCCACCTATGGAGCTGGCATTTCGAATGCATGTGTCGTCAACATTGGTGCTACTACAACAAATGTTGCCTGTGTTGATGAGGGCATGGTGTTGGCTGACACAAGGTATGACTTGGTTTATCATATCATTATCTGTTGACGCTTCGCAACAGGATGTCCTTAAATATCGGAGGCGACGACATTACTGAATTTTTATATGTTCTTCTAAAGAGGATTAACTTTCCCTATCGGGACTTGGACCTCAACTGCGCTTATGACTGGAAAGTCATGGAAGACCTTAAAAGTCGTCTCTGTACCCTCTTAGAGGTGGGTTAGTTCTCGTACAGTGTACGAATATTCTGATTGGTCTTCAGGCTGATGTTGCTCTTAACCTGTATGATTTCGTTGTGCGGCGGCCAGACCGTCCTACTGAGAAATATGGTCTGCGTGCTTATGACGAGATCATTCTCGCTCCAATGGCACGTTTTTTACGACGTAACGATAGTATTTCTTGCTGAGAACCAATATTTCAGTGCTTGTTCGAGCCTAAGGTTATTGAATTCGACAAGAAGCGGTCGGGTCTCAGCTACCCCTCTTCCAAAAATGTCACAGAAGAGATCGTTGATCACCAAACCGAGCGTGTCGTAAGTTCATCCACGATTGGTAGATGCTTCTTTCGTTTAAGTTTGGGTGGCAGACAAATGCCATGGTGATATCGACACAACATCTTATGCCTGCAACCATTCCTCCAGACTCTCCACCGACCCAGAATCAGGCTGGAGGGGATACCTCTCTTCCAGGTAATGTCATGACCCGACTGATTTATCCAGCTGTATCAACTGATAAATCTCAGGCACTAATACACCTGCGGAGTCTGATCCACAAGCCATGGTAGTAGATGATACAGTGCCAATGATTTCAGCAGATGGGACAGATGTTGTTGACGGTGAAAATAAATTGCCCTCCTCGAGTCGAACCCCAACCACCGAGTCTGGTGCGAATAACGCGGGATCGAATCAAGTTCCGCCATTGCCTGCTGGCGACTCCTCAATCGACATCGCTTTCGAGGCAAGTAAACTACCCTTGGACGTCGCAATTTTCAACAGCGCACGTGCCGCGGGGGGTGACGAGAAAATTCGTAAATACCTGCAGGCGGTCCTAGTCATCGGTGGCGTGGCTCATACTCCGGGCATGGGGCACGCTCTCGAAAGCAGGTTCGTGTCGTCAGACTATACACGCTTAGCGGGTGTGAGCTTGATGATCAATTGATTTTCTCGTTGCAGGCTTCAGGCGATTGCGACGCCATTGGTGCCAAACATGGAAAAGGTCCAGATCATTCCTCCCCCAAAGGAAGTAGACCCGATTGTATTAGCCTGGAAGGGCGCGGCTGTTCTTGGAAGAATGGATGGGATTTCTGACCTCTGGGTGACCCAGTCGGATTGGGTGGGTATACTTTTCCTTGCCTCGGCTCTTATGGTCATTAAGCTCGTCCCTAGGATATCTTGGGTATGCGTGCCCTGAAGGAACGTTGTTTCTACCTGTAAGGACTAGATTTGGTATAGCGGGATGTAGGGTCTACTGGCACTAGAAGGCTTTCTGGTGATTGGCTTCTTCGCGGCTTGACACGCGCCCAGAAATGTAACGTATTGCTGGTAATAATTTAATCGATCTATAAGTACAAGCAGAAAAGATGGCGCAAAGAAATGAAACCGGAAGCATGGAGAGCAACGTGCGCAATATTTGAGTGATGGATAGTATGAATCGAGTGTCCATGAACCATTGCGGTAGATCACCTGTAGATTCACATGCGCGGATGTTAGCAGATGGTGGCGTGCCATACAATGAACCGCGGAAAGGCATTGGATCGAGCATGACAGATATTAAGACGCAGATTGAAGCATATGAGATAAGTAAACGCAAAGAATGATTAAAATGAGCGATGGTCCTTGAAATGCAGATAAAAACGAGGAAGTGGCGTGAAATCTCGATCGAGCAACCGAGGACGTAGATAATGTACATTCGTAACGGTGCTCAGACACCGAGTTTTTGCTTCAATTCTCGAAAGTCTTGGGATTTCAGGTTCGCCCAATCTCTCGTTATACGATTCATCTCTCGTTTCCCTTCACTGATGACCAAAAGCGGAAGTCAGTGTTTATGAGTGGAATGGAAATGGCGGGTCGACTCGCCTCTCCCTTTTCAGCCATTCCGTCCTTGTAAATCCACCCTCTCTCCAGCCAGCTATATCCGCGTTCTCGTCCACCTTCTCACCTGCATCCTTTGATACTTCTTTCTTCCGACTGCAGCTGGCCCAGCCTGAACCCCAACCACCCTCGCTGTCCTCCCTCTTGACAACCAGGGTATTCGATGGTGCAAATCGAAGTTTCTCGATCAGTGATTCGCAGACAGCGGCAACAGTCCTGTTTGGAACAAAGGGGAAAGTAGTATCTGGGCGTGGAGTGCCATCGGGTGTGATGACGAGTAGGCTACGACATATTGGGCAGTCAACAGATTCATGCCATGCCCCACAGTGGAAGTGTAGTCGAGAGAAGAACCACTTGAGGATACAAAGAGCACAAAAAGTATGTCCGCACTGGCCCGGATTCAGAGTATATGGGTGGGCCAGAATCTCACAACATCTTGTATTTGTTGAATACAATTCTAGAGAAGGGCAAGTTTGTACTTACAATGCACATGTAAAATGTTCTTCCAATTGAGCCAGGGACGCTACTGCCTCCCGTTCCGCAAGTTGAGACAACACTAGAGATGCCTCGGTCTCTTTTTTCATTAATTGAAGTGCCCTCTCATCCAGTTCGACTGCTCTGCGTTTGTAATCGAGTTCATTCTTGAGCAGAGCCTTCTCTCGTTTTATGAGCTCGACAGGGGTGATTCGTCGAGATCTTCGAAGGTCGGATGAGGACGGTTGTGTTTTCACCAAAGGTTCCGGATCATCATTCGCACATAGTAGGGTGCGTTCGTTGGTAGCTTGCTTGCGTTTTTTGTGTCTTGCAGGGACAGCGCTTGTTTCCGGAGGCTGGGGGTGTGTGTCTTGAGGGAGTACTGAGATAAAATAAATGGAGGTTGGAAATGCGACGGAAACAGACCACTATTTTTGTTGAGCCGAGACGACCGACGAGTTGTGCGCGTCGTAGTAGAGACCGCAGGAGTTTTTGGCATCGTCAACTCGGAGGACTAGGCGACAGTCCAAGGCGGCTATACCATCACGCATCACGTGAAGCTCACCCTTATCTTGCCGTCGACCCCGTGACCACAAATTCGACGAGACCAGTGATCCAACTCGAGAGCTGTTGCAATTGGGCTTTCCAACAGACAAATATATTTAATCACAGATCAATATGCCCGTTCAATCTCTCTCTCCACCTTTCACGCCACAGGATTTTTTTCGTTCTATCTGTGCTCATATTGTCTCATGCACTATAAACTGATAGTTGTTCAAACGCTCAAGTGCTCATGACCTATGCGATCACATTTTGCAGAACGCCTGACCGAAAATGGGACACTCGTCACTGGCTAGCTACCTGCCATTGGTTTGGAATTGCTTTCCCCTTGAAAAGTTCTTTGCATTTATAATGTCCCAGCTCCTCGAGTTACTATGTGCTTATGCAATACTCTGAGTATATTTGTATGGACACTCGCCCCCTGTTCCTGATCGAGGACTTGTCACGTTTAGGTTCCAGCCCTCCCTTGATACATATGTATGTTTGGTGTATGGAATCTCCATCAGGCAACTGTGTCGCTCATGGGCTCATGGAGTTGGAGCCAAAAAAAAAAGCCAGGGTACGTTTGACTATTGATCGCAGTATGTTTATTGTGGTCGCGAAGGTGTCAGCATTGCTCCTTCACAATGACCAAAGTTAAAACAAACGCAGAAGAACAACTGCGCAGGTCTACTTACCTTCGTTCGCTCCCTGAGCAGTAAACTTGATCCATGACGTCTGGCCCTCAGACTCCAACTGCCAACGGTTGATCTTGAGGGCATCAAACTCAGCACAAATATAATTTTAATACATGTATGTTCCTTGCCTAGAACATTGTCTGTCCGATTTGGCCGCTGCTCTGTAACTCCTGTTCTGTCGGGATTTATATATAATTGAATTCGCCCGCTTCATTTCAGAGTCAGACACGTGTAAATCCTCATCTGCGACTGTAGTCAGTTGCTTCCGTCTTCCCACTGGTTGGTATGATCACCGATAGTCGAAAAACCTGTCAGTGGGGAGCGAGATAACGCATGGCTTTACTTTATTCTTGACAAATTTTCTTTATGTTCAGCAAGCCCGTTTGTTTGTAAGTAGATGCCAAATGTATTCCTCCAAATTGTCACTTTAGATTTGCAGAGCTCTCGGTTGACGCGGCTGCAATTTCTTCGCGTAAGGGTTAGAATTCTCTTCTTGACTTCCAACATCGGCACCCACCGTTTTATTCTTATGAATTGGGGTCCTAAAGCCTCCTCTCCTCTCCGGTAGCCGGGTTCGGATGTCAAAGTATCACGACTTCCATCATCGTTCAAGGTGCTACGTCCCGCGATACTTGCCGTGTACGCTTTGCTTCCTCGCTTCTCGTTCCAAGTATGTAATCCTTCTTTGGTTTATGCGGACAATTCTGACCTTCAACTGTGTTTGTTTCAACAGAAACTCGCCCTTGACGTTTACGAAATTTCGTATATCAGGCAGATAATCTTGCAATTGAATTTTGATCGAGGGACTAGTACTTGTGGGTTCTCCATAGCTGGAAGTGGTGATACGATTTGCTCTCCATATGTACCTCCATCATGGCAGGAGTCTGATCCTCGAAGCGGTCCGTCAAAGCGTCGATCAGCATTTTAGGTAACATATCAAGCGAACCAGCTCATCACAAATACGGCCTTTTCTTCGTGATGCGTCACAAAACGTGGCATTGACTGACAGATATGAGTTGTCTCGCTTTTTTACTGTCGTCATTCCAGTTTTCTCAATCAACCAACTATGCGTCATCCCCTGCGCGAGATGATATCCATACATGGGAGCGAAACACGACATGACCAACAAGACACCTCAAAAAACGGCCTCGAGGATCTGCGATAAGAAATTGATCCTTGCCTTGCCACAAAAGTCTTTGTGTGATGATGCGGAGCCGATGAATCCGCCACCTCGACAACGAAGTGATGGCAAATAACTGAGTGGCGAGCAAGAGTCCGGGATAAACGGTTAGGTGGAACTCGGTGGGAAGACACGTTGATCGCATTACTTTGTGTTTACTGTGGAATTAAAAGGTACGGGCTATCCATCACAAGACACTCTACATAATGAAATTGATGCTAGGATATGTGCACAACGTGAGAAGACAAACATGGGATGGAGACAAGGAGTCGAGCCCTGGCAAGATATGCGGGTCCGAAAAAGGCATTATTGTGGTAGTTGCCGCTGGTTGCCGGTAGGGTCGTTTGGCATCTTTGCAAACCGGGTCAGGATCGCAAATCTGACAATTGAACAGGATCGCAGGATGCTTCTGGAATTCTATATGATGTATTTGATTGTTCGGTCAAACCGAACGCGTTGGTAAATTGACAAATGGTCACGTCACAAGATCTAGATTTCGACATAAGCGGAATCCACTTAACAGTTGACAAGAACCTTTTAATCCTCAGCGGAGCCGTGCATATCCTTCTTCTTCCTTTCGATTCTTGATTTTCTTCTTCATTTATAGTGGCCGCCCAATTTTGCTCGGGCCATGCTCTCGCACGTCCTCCCAAGCCACCCACCAGCCCTCCTCATCCCAAAGTATCTTCCTCACTCTCATTTAGCGTCCCCCAAACCCCTCCATCCTCCTTCCTACTCTCTATCCTACCCTTCCAGTCTTTCCCCACTCCAACCAGACTCACCTGCCACTGTGGAGGACGAAATCCCATCCCCCCATTCGCCATATTCTGGTTCTGGCAATTACCGTTATGGTCATCGAAGTCCAGGCTCCTTCGATTCTCCGATATCTCCTGCACAAATGTACGAATCCAACATTCAGGTACATTCCTATTCTGCTGCCCAACAGTCCTACCTATCCGAGCAGTCCTCTCATTCGAACTACCAAATTATTGACAATGATGGCACTTTAAGGGGTTCCCAATTCGACAGACCATGTCTCTCTGAGTCCCCTTCACCCGTGGATCCCCCTTCGTCGTCCTCGTACCCCGCAGATATCAGTTCCAATCAGCCCCAGGGCAGGCGAACGTCTTATATTCCTTCTTCTTCTTACCTGGCTCATGAACACTACGACGCGTCCCGGGACATTGAAACCGACCGCCATTCACGGAACATTGGCTCTGACAAATACTCTGAAAATAATAATCCTCATTCTCAGGCTGCTTCTACTGATCAAAGGCGTCTGTCAGAGCCTGCCGCTCTTTCTCCTCCCAATCCCTACAGCAATCTTCAGCCTTTCCAACGTATTCAACCCC
Source organism: Termitomyces sp. T108 (assembly GCA_017657275.1). NCBI lineage: Eukaryota > Fungi > Basidiomycota > Agaricomycetes > Agaricales > Lyophyllaceae > Termitomyces > Termitomyces sp. T108. The sequence continues at coordinate 220,921 of JAGGAU010000001.1, read as the reverse complement.
AGTCTGATTACAACATGCCTTCTCTCGCTGCCTCCCGATCTTCTGCTTATCTTCACTCCCAGCGAGGAGCAAGCACTGGATCCCTTCGAGACCTGCGCCATGTCCACCTTGACTCTCCCGCTCACACACAGTCTCATTACACCGGCTTGAAAGACGATAATCATCTTCGTTCGCATCAATTAGGAAGCTATCATGAGACCGATGGGTTTGATGCACCTATCTCGCCACTTCAGTCGGATTTTACTGCAGGGATGGGACCACGTGAGGCAGGTGCACGCTGTTTTCCCTCCGTGGAGAATCTCTACGGTACCTCTCCCCCAGGGACAGGAACATCTACTTCATCACTTGGCCCTCTCGGTCCAGCGGCAGAGCCATTCAATCAAAAACAAGACATTAACTCGAACACCGGGGATAACGGCAATAAAACATACTCATTCGTGGCACTTCCCGGCAACACTGTCAAGAAGCGCCCGCGCCGACGATACGACGAGATAGAGCGTCTCTATCAGTGTTCCTGGCCTGATTGTAACAAGGCCTATGGTACCCTCAATCATCTCAACGCTCACGTCACGATGCAAAAGCACGGCCCAAAACGCCAGCCAAGCGGTAAATTTCTCGGCACTTAAAGCCATCCTATCCAGGTCTGATTATTTTTCCCAGAGTTCAAGGAGCTACGCAAGCAGTGGCGCAAGGCGAAGAAATCAGTTTCACCTGGGCCTGTACGTCGATTTAGTGACAACTTGCGCCACGATAATCAGGAATATGATACCCGTCCTTACGAGTCCCAAAGCGAGTCAAATACTTCGCTGTTACGATGCCAACCTTCGTACTACACACCAACAAGTGTTCCACCGTCATCAGGGCCGTCCGTTTTATCCGAACCAAGTGACAGGTTAATGTTCTCTGTTGAGGGGAGCCGCTACGCGATTAACGAGCGTGAAGAGCACTCAGACATCTATAACGTGCAGGGGCGACAACGCAACAGTAGCACTACGTGGCAGGGAATTACCCGGCCCCATCCCCAACAACAATATCTACCGTCTTCATTACCGGACCAACAGTCTGGCTTTGTGCAGGACAACAACGCCTTCTTCCCTTCTGATACGCGAGGGCCGCATTCTCAGCGTTCTCGTTCTCAATCGTCTCTTGAACCGTTGATGGGAAGGTTACCTCCTGATAGCACGTTGTTGACCCCTCTACCGGGATATCAGTCCTCTCTGCTGCCGCCTTTGCAGGAGGGCGAACGTCGAGATGTCCGGTATCCCGCGGGGACCGATTACGAAATGTTCGATAACGGCCGAGACAGAAGGTCGCATACTGGACATCGGAGCATCGGCGATGACAAGGAAAAATACTAAGGTTTTGCAGTAGAAAATCGTTAGGTCTGCACGACTTTAGCGAAGTATGATACCTGTCAATGTTCATCTCACGTCTTGTGCGTGTGTTTTTTTTTCTTTTCTTTTTTTCCATTGTCTTGGTTTCGGTTTCAAACTTCTGCTGTCATATGTCTCATATCATTTTTTCTATACCATACTGTTTTTGTCATATCACCGATGTTATATCCGTTCCTTATATTAGGATGTTCCCAGACGGCCCCTATTGTACGTTATGTTTTTTGGGGGGGTTTTCTTTTCGCAACTCAGTTACGTTACATTGCTATACCATCATAACTATTTTTCACTGTACTTTGTGTTCAAGTCGACTCTTTTCTATACCCACAACCTAGTATTATTGTTCCTTCAGAGTTACCTCATTGTAGTAACACATGGTTATCTTTATACATATCTAATTTCTGTTAGCTCCTTTGTGATGTTCTCCGTGAAACATGGTCTGTCTGGAGTAGACAGGCATTTTCTAAGCACCCTGTCCCGGACTTGAGAAGCAGATCTGAGAGTTTGATAGGACCTTTGATCTAATATTATCAACCGCCAATAGTCGATAGACCGGAAGTTCACAAGGATATGATGATTCGTTGCACGAAAAAGGCTTAATACAGTCACGTAAAGCACAAGAAAGAATCCATCGTTGTACATCGAATAAACATATACCAGATCTTGGAGGCGTATTCTCTCACTCTTAGCAGCGTACTTGACAGTTTTTGTTCTAGTGTCCAAGGATAAGTCGTCTGCCTATACCATATTGCTCTAAACGCGCGCCGTAGGTACAGAAAGCCTACATTGAAATAACCATTTACCACGCTATATTTGGGCCGCGGTAATACGGAGGCATAGCATAGAAGGAATGAAGGTCCCACAGATCTGACGGAAAATCTTGAGTGCCCAAGAGGTATGATTATCACAGCGATATGCCGATTAGAAGTCGGGGCCTCCCAGATGTGACTGCATATTCAGGACATTTTAAGAGTGTTGCTTGTCGAGAGGATGATTCAGAAGGGCGTAATTGTCCTCGAGTCCCGAATAACAAGTTGTCGAAAGGACATCAGATGATCGATCACTTGGCTTGCGTTATGTATGACTTGTCAGTGTGAGGAGCCAAAAGGTAAACCGAAATAAAGAACCATCGATTTCATGATAAATGGAAAGGAAGTGACGCGAAAATCGGGAACCAGGTCATAGAAATTTCGGATACTTGTGAAGAACTCGCGTAAGAAGCAGCTGTTTCTGCTGGAAAAAGATCAGAAAAAATTAGCACAGTTCATTGATATGCTAATACGTATACCGAATTTGCGAGGCAAAATTAGTTGTTGTTCGTTCTAACAGTCGAAGAGAGCAAAGATCACATGCCCACGTACACATTGTCTCAGGGTGGCCCTTACCTGCGTGCCACCGAAAAGATGGATGGAGAAGCTTTAAACGTACGAACTTCTGAGGGTAAGATCGCCGCGGGGTCCGCCGTTCTCAACGGATCCCAAAGCTAACAGTGAGGACCAGTAGCCGATGCGATTGAAAAAGGAAAGAATGAAACGAACATCGGTGCAAGAAATCATTATCATATTTTTTTGACAGCGCAGTGAAGCAATGAACAACCTTGAAGGACCCGGCCCGGTAACCGATGTTATGCGCACGTGGAATGACGTCGTTCGACTTGACCGCAGTTACTGCGGCGTGACTGAGCTTGATTGTCGACCAAGTTGGCTCATTTCCAGCCTGTGTTTCATTCCGATCTCACTGGTTATCGTTCTTTCATCATGCTGCTACCTGATCTACCTGTTGAGATTCTCCTGGACAACATCTTACCATCGATGCAGATACCCGATATCCTCAACCTTGGATGTACGAACAAGGTGGGATTGGGTTGGTTTTGTGACGCACAATAATTCACAGAGACAAAGTTCTTTGCTGCCGTCTCTTCTGACGATACGTTCTGGCAACGACGTCTTCAGGCTGATTACAATTTCTCTGGCGCCGGCACGGCTCGTACTAGTGGATGGAAGTTCATCTATCGCGGCATCTTCAACCCCAGAGGTGACATCCACAACACCACTTTTTGTATCCTTGCCTGACAGAGATCGTCTAATTCTTCTTAAAGTCTACGTCTGGGGGTGAGGAGAATATCATTTGATCATCGATTCCTCTGATGATTTCATCGTAGGGAGAGGTCTAATAGCAGATTGGGTCTATTAAACTTTCCCAAGACAAATGTACGGGGACAAGTTCCGTTCCCCGTCCAACTTCGCATTCCAGGCGTCCGCATTGTAAGCATTGTCGCGGGCGGAATGTGGGTTGTATAAAGTTTTTGGTTCATCATTACAAACCTGCTCACAGGTCGTTCCATGCCCTGGATTCTGAGGGTCAGATCTACGTCTGGGGTCTGTTCATTATCATAAAACCTGCTGAAGATTGACGGTGTTGTACCGTAGGCACCCTTGACGCAACCATGCCGGTTCTACGAAGTGATGGGTTTTCAGAACCGGGACAAATAGCCAGGGTGCCATTAAGGCTACAGATGCCAGTAGCGACGAGGAGTGTAAGGTGAGTGCGACAAGTATCCGCATATATCCTATTTCTAATCAGCGTGGTCTGCGGACGAAAAGTTGCGGCCGTTTGCACGCATCATCTTTAGATTTTGAAGGCCAGATTTGGACATTCCCGAGCTGGGGCCGACCATTTAGGCTCGTGTCCGACCTCTTCTTCGACCCCTTATCCAAGCCTCAACAAATCGAGTGCGGATGGGGATTTTCTTCCGTGCTCACAGTATCAGGCGAAGTCTTCGTTTGGTGGCCGTTTTCCGGTGATACAGCGGAACGTATTCAGGCAGTCAATACTCAAATGAATGAACAAGGTAATAAGAAAGCATCCGCTCTGTCCAACAATTCGATACCCTGTGTTCCGTGGGATCTCAAAGAAGATCCAGCCCGGTTGCCCTTAATACCTTTGCTTCCTGAATTACCGGGCAGAGACAGTGGGAAACCAACCCAGCTGATTCAGATTGCGGGTTTGGATGCACATATTATTGGGTTGACAAACAAAGGCCACGTCCTCAAGTTCGGTCATCTTGAATCGAAGGAGACATTCAACTTAGGGAGCTGGGAATACGTGAGTGTGACCTTCTTGTTTCTGACAGGCACGATAGGCTCAGAGCTACTGCACTTGATAGTTACCGGAGTTTAGTAATGTCGAGAATATACAAGCCCGATTTTCTCAGGTAGGAATAGATTGCCCAGAAACCCTGAAAATTACGCATGTACGTCGAACAGTTTGACTGGGTGACATTATCACCGACAGTAAACAGATTTCTGCAAATTTCATGAACTTTATCGCATATTCGACGGGTTCGAGTTCGGTCGTATTAATCGGTAACCAAGAAAATACACCCCAATCTCCACCCAGAATCATTCCCGAGCTGCAACATAGATCAATAATTTCTGTTGTTCTCGGAGATTATCATAACGCTGCACTGACTGCCGACGGAAAGGTTCTTACCTGGGGGGATTACTCCGCCGGAGCTCTTGGTCTAGGAGACCCCACGGAATTGCCAGCTGGCACACCGGGTGGTTATGCAACCGAGGAAGATAGAACGAGGGCTCTCGGGGGCAGAGCACTTTACCCTCCTGCTGTAGCTGTCCCCACAGAAGTAAGATTCGACCATGGCCTCAAGTTTCCCAAAGATCGTTTTTGTTTTTCTATCGCTGCGGCTGGCTGGCATACCGGTGCCCTTGTCATCGATCTAGAAGTGAGTCTACCGGTCGCTGCTTTCTTTGTATCTCACTCTCATTTTCAACTACCCAGCCTGGTGAAGACGAGGAAGTTGAGTCGGAGCCTGAGGACAGACCGCTGCCTCAGTATATGTATGAGCAGCCTCACAACCCTCCTGGCCAGAGCCCGCCCATTATTCCTTTCTCAGGAATTCGGATCGGGTTTGCCGGCCGAGGTGGTGGAATTGGGCGCGGGAGGGGGATTGGACGAGGTTGAGGCATATGAAGTATCTAGAAGTCAGGAGTATTATTTGGTTCGTCAAGTGGCGTTCTCCACTTTTCTTTTCCACGTCGACCGCTTAGAATGAAGCGTCAGATATCAAAGTTAAGAACAAGGCAGATCGTCCTGAATCTATTGTCAATACACTAGTGACATAAGTTGCGCACTAGAGTATCATCTCCTGTGATCCAAAAAGTATTTAATGCTCTCTGTCTTCTGTCTCTTCTTCAAGAAGAAAAGAGGGGAAAGGGAGAGAGGAAGAAGGGGTCAATACCAATAGGCCTGGATCTGACTCAGGGAAGAGAAATATTGGACCACCGGTGCCTACTTTTGCCTTTTTTGCCTCAAAAACTCATTAACAGGTCAGGACGCAAGGTGTGATTTCAAAGAATTTTCGTTCATCTAGGGAAAATGGTCTAATATATTCATATTTGTCACATTGCTCTATTTGAAACGAGTCAAAATGTTACGAAGAGGGACCGGCATGCGACTTTTGGGCGTTCCATCAGGTGTGGCCTGATTTGAGGTACTGCCTCGTCTGAACGTCATATCATTCATCGTCCAACGCAGGCCTGCCTTGCTCGACGGTGTCACCAAATCGTCTTTTTTCTTCTGGTTCTCATCATTGTCTAATCTCCCAAAGGGTTGACGTCCTAACAAGTTGGGAGTCGACTTGCGTGCCTCTGCCGCTGTACTATGTGGGCGTGGTGGAGATTTGTGGACTACAAAGGCAGGCTTGGGTACTTCTGGAAAGGCTGATGTCGTGCGAGTCCTCCCGACTTTTTCAGTTTGCTTCTTTCCACCTTGTCCAGAAATGGTTTGTGAGGGGATGCCGGAAATGGATGAATTCGTATTGATCTGTTTTGATGGTCGTGAATAGGCGTTAGGGCGTGAAGGGGCCTTTGGAGGCTGAGGGATAGAAGAACCTGCCGTAGTTGGGGTGGCTGGTGTATATTCCGTTTCAGGCTTTTCAGGCAACGACGCAAATCTAACACTCTTTGAACTTTTGAGAATTCCACGAGGTGAAGGCGTCATTGACGAAAGTTCGCGTACTCGTGGGCTCGGGAGCGAAGGCAGGGGTGTCGAGGGCACCGGGCTAGGAGGATGTGCGGGGCTGTGCGCGCGAGGTGTCAAAGACTCGTTTGACACCCCCTCAGACACTCCCGACGAAAAGTGTGGCAAGCTCAAAGGTTTCAACTCAATGACTGGGTGAGGGCCCGCTCGGCTTGACTTGAGCTCGGCTCCGTGATCACCAAATTCATCCATGAACGATACCGCAAAAGCCCAATCATCATCGCTGGTGTTTCCAGAATCCGATACAGCGGAAAAACTCATCTCAGACAGTGGCGGACAGATTGATGTTTTGGGGCTCGAATCGTCCATTGCCCGCGGGAAGACACATTGGGACCTTAAGCTCGTGACCATATGTTCCAAGTCCAGAGAAGGTCCGTTGCTAGCCAGAACACTTTCAAACTTGGGAGAATATGTTGACGGAGAGCCTAAAAACGCAGTTGGTATACTTGGATAGGGATCCTTATCAATTTTTCGCCCGAGCGCTAAAGGAGGAAGTAATCTTCTGCCTCGACGAGTAGCCAAAGGAACACATGAATCATGCCTAGAGTTTGCCAATGATTCAGAAGATAAAGGGAAAGAGCTATGAGAGTCAGATATCACGAGAGTTGGTGGTTCCGAAATGAGTTTGTCCTTCTCCTTCTCCAAGACCGCCACATTTTCATCTAGACTAACCAAGCTATCCTTGAAGAAAGAGTTTAGGTCTTGTAATTCAAGCATTATATCGACCATTTCTGGGTTCATGTTTGCAGCGGGGACCTGTAATGACCAGCGTTTCTGTTGACCTTCGGTGTTCAGAGTAATCTCATGCTCGAACACGAGAGCTTTGCGAAAAGATCCTGACTGGGGCAAACGACGATCGTTAGTCCTCGAAAACACGGGGTTTAGCGCGGAGAGGGCCTTTCTGCAGCCGTCTCTGGAGAGACTAAGAGCATGCTTAAAGCTACTTGGTGAGAATAGAGAACCCAAAGGAATCCAAGGACTTTCTTTGACAGTCTTTGATGGTTCCCAAGCGGTGTGTCCAGGAGGCGGAGCTCTCTTTGAAGTCGTTTCCTCCCAGGACAAAAGTATGAGATGAACGTAGAGGCTGACAAGACAAATCTCACCACCCATCTGTCAATACACAGCGGCTCTAACAGCAGGTGCCTCATCCGGGGAGGCGTCGCTACCGAAGTTAATACAGTAAAGTTGTCCGGTCCCTGTTTACCTCGTCCAAAAGGATGTGACATGCAGCGATCGTCAAGCAACATAGGAATGATTCGGACCGCAGGTCGTTCAGGAAATGGGGGAACGGGTTCGTCTGAATCAGTCGACCAAAGCGATTCAAGGCTGATAGATGGCGACAGAAGTTGATATTCATCAGGATCCAGGACATCAACGAAGTTGAAAGAATTTGCAGAGTTCGTCGAAGTTAGACTCATGGATAGGGAAGCGCCATTAAAATTCGACATCATGGGAGAGGATGACAAGATATTCTGAGAGATTCTCTGTTCATCACCTATTTATACGAAGATGTGGCTGACTCGAAGGCTCGAGGAAAATACATAGACAAGGGAGAATGCCTTCTGGCGGGCGGTCCTTGAGCATCGACTACTGACCGTATGGATTCCATGAATGGTTGAACGACTTCTTGCATCAAGAAACCTGCGAGGAAATGGCTTGAACAACTAACTATGGCTCCATGTGGTGAACACCAGCGGACATTTACGGTGCTCTGGCCGTCGCGCCAGATCGTAACCAAAAATCGTTGTGATCATCATGCACAGAATGAGTAAATAGTCAAATTGAAAAATGTTCCATCATGCTCCCCAGTGGCATGAAACAAGTAAGTAAGAACAACCAGGGAAGCGCATTTTATTTTTGTTCAGGGATGATCATTACATAATCAGGGCTATGTTATGACTTGTCAAGAGCTTTCCCTTCGGCCCAATTTGCTTTCATCCCATTCATTCTCTGACTAGGTGTTCTTGGTTCTTTTCTCGAGTGAAAAAGAGACTTGAGTGAGTACTTCTCTTGTGAGCTATCATTCTTCCCCTACATGATGTTATTTCGATATACATTTGCACGTCAGTCTGAGCCATCTTGGATGTTCCATACGCTTTTATCTGATTCTTCTTGTTTTAATCCCTGTTCCTTACACAAAACATTGTCTGATTTACGTTTAATCTTCCAGGATTAACGTGATACCGGAGCTTGTAACGTCCCAAGTAGGTTGTACTCCTTGGTCTTTTTTATTTGATGATTTCGAGATATTTGCACGTCAGTCGGAAGATGGAGCTTTCATAGACCATTGATCAGGATGTTATCTACGTTTTTCTGATGCCTTGTCTGAATGTTTTTACAAGCTACTGACATCTATTTCTTCATCAGCATACGCAGTGGTGACGCGGCCGCTTCGGAGCACATTCCTGTATAGTTGAATATCCTTTTCGCAGTGCTTCTATTATTTTTAACTGACGTAGTTATATTTTAGACTTATAAATTTCTATCCTGTAATTCGCAATCAACATTGAATCGTCACTTCTCGAACCTATTGAATTATGACCTCCAACGGAGCCTCATCTACCAATAATGGAACACAAGTTAGATCGGCTGCCTTAGTCCCTACAAACAACGTTACAACTCTCGATGGTACGACTGTCCGGGCAAGGATCGATCCTGCTCTAACGGTCGATGATGTGGTGAAGCAGCTCTGCATCAACCTGAAAATCAAGGAATCGTCAGCCAACTTTGCCTTGAGAGATGAGACCGACGAACTTGTCACCAATGATAATCTGAGGAAGAAGATTAGAGGCAAGGTCAATCTTAAGTACGTGTCTTCATTACAGTCTTGCAAAACACTAATGAGACCTGCAAGGCTTGTAAATGCACCATCTCGCGAAGCCAGGGAAATAGCAATGAAGCTCAACCAGGGGCATGAGAAGAATTTAAAGCTAACTTTGTTTACACTGCAGAAATTCATACGTGTACTGTTGTCAATCTTTATTCGACATTCATACCCCCTGATTAATTATTTCTCAGGAAGAGCAATTCGCTCAGGAATTCATCGACCACAATGGCCTGCAAGAACTTGTCTCCGTAATCTATGAATCAAACGGCAATACCTTAGCTGTGTGTCATGATAATTGAACTTCTATAATCTTCATTGACCTTTTTTTTAGTATGCATTGACGGCAATGCAGAATCTAATGGAACTCGATTATGGCTGGGCAACACTTGACGATGATTTCATTCTCAAAGTTGTCCAGATATTATCTTCTCCCACCTCCCTTGTCAACGTCTGCCGCCCTGCGACCGCTATCTTGAAGAAACTCGTAGAAGCTGATCCTTCGAATGCACCCGGATCGCTGGTAGGGAGTTCGAGTAGAAGCCCTCCAACCCTGCCTGGTTCAGTGTATCAATACGGATTCAAGGTGGTCTTTGCACAGATGCGGAAAGAAGATAAGCTGCTAGAAACTGTTGTCAATCGGCTAGGGAGCGCAGATACCGCTATGGCACAGTATAGGTATGGACGAACGTCGTAAATCAGCTTTGATTTGATCTGATCTATTTCCTGCTGTCCTGGACTATAGTATGATGCTCATCAATTCCTTGTTAATGCATGCATGCGACTCTTGGTGGGAAGAATTCGTTGATGCTTTGGAAAGTTTGAATGTACGAAAAGCCGTTATTGTGAGTATTGCCGAGTCCCAGAGCATGAAAACAATGCACTTATTTTACTCTTCTAGCGATTGATGTCATTGCACATCATGGAGGATTTGACTTCATGCATTCTTGATTTTCAAGCCAATGTTGTTCGTGTTACGTATCGTAAGAAGACTACATTTGTTAATCCAGAGGCGGAAGCATCACACGCCGCTGTCCTGGCCTGCATTTGGGCAAATTCAAAATTAGACGAGGAAACAGATGACCAGGGTGGTCGCCTCAAGTGGCGAAAATTAGGGTTTGAGACTGAGAATGTTTCGCAGGAGTTCAGTGAAGTCGGTGTATTAGGCCTTGATTGTTTGGTATGTCGCATTCTGATTACATGCCTACTAAACGTTCAACCGTCACTTTAGAAAAAATTCTCAGAAAAGGATCCAGATTTTCCAAAAGTATCTTTTCTTTTGTTCGTTTTTATGGATGAGTTTCTGATTGTTTCGTAGCTCGTTTTAGAACAACTCAGTCGGAGTCCGCAGCGCAGGTGTTCCATTGCCAAGGCTTCCAACGAAGTAGTGGAGCTTTTGTCTGAACATTGGGCTATTTTCGCTCCAGGATGTCAGTTTATCCCGTTATTTCTGGTATGTTGCACTGATGGCCTTCTTTGATCTTCAAGATTCAACATCAACGGCGTTTCAGCCCTTCTTCCTTGACTTCTACAGAGTGCATTCTTTGGCAACTCGTTTCTTCCTTCGAATGTGGACAGAGAGTGGTGCTGCATTGGAAGACTTTACCCGAGTATCCGCTCTAGTGCGCAGCCAGTATGTACCAAACCTGACCTCATTTCTCATGTCTCTCACGAGACCATACAAGGGTTAAGGTTGCTTTGCGGAGCGAGAATGTTCGCCCTTGGCATGAGGTCGAACAGACTTTCAACGAACAGGAATACCGTGAGGTCAGGGATCGTCAAATGAAGGAATTGGAACTAGAAGATGACGTTCTTAGTAAAGTTCCCGTTAGGTAAGATTATTAAAATCCATGATTTTTCTTGATCAATCTTTTTTTTTGTCTACAGAAATCTACGAAACAAGCTTTACAAGGAATCCTATGAGTTTGTTCGGCAACAACGAATCCAGTGCCTTTTGCAAGGTGCCTGGTTCGTCAATGCTTTACCTCAATCGTCACCGCGAGAGCCTGCTCGCAGACCGGGCCGCCCTTGGCGGTTCATGCGTTTGGTAAATTTCCTCAGTACTTGTATCAAACTGAAAGTTTACGTCCTGGTTTATGTCAGGATACTGGCTTGAAGTATCTTCATTACGTTGACTCTGCCATTAAGTTTCCTGTTCGTAGTGGTCTCGAAGATTTACCAGAGAGAATTGATGTGTCGATGATCAGCGAGATTGCCACGGCGACATGCGCGCCACCACCTAATATCTTAAGAGACGAGAATGGTCTTCCGCCGACTTCTCCTCTCATTCCGTCTCCCCTTTCATTTTCTCTGTTAAGTGCCCATGAAGGTTCTTTGGCAGACCAGATAGCTCCTGATCAGTCCCGGTGGGCTGATTGGACCGACGGCTTGAATATGCTAAGGAGAGATGGAGGACACGTTGCTTCAAAAGAAACAGCCAGCTTTGTGCAAGCCCTTACGGAAATTGGTTTAAAGATCAAACTTTTAGGTGAAGTTTAACTAAGGCTTGCGATATCTAACTGTAATGCTGAACTCATTGTAGATCTTACAGCAGAGAAAGTAGAGATACCCAGCGTCCTCGTTGCAGGTCCGCCTCCTAGTAACACGGATTTTTTCTTTTCGGACTTGTTGTAGCATGCCTTGTTGTATATCTGTAGTTTCGTACATAGTTCAGGTTCTCTGACTTCTGAAGAGTATCTTGACGTAGTGAAATGAAATATTATCATTCCGTGTCGAGATCGAAACGACAAGTGATTACCAGTATACAGGTATGATGCAGTTGATGCAAGGTAGTATAATGTAGGTGAAATGCGTGAGAATGTGAGTGATGTGATGTGTGAGTAGAGGATTCTTGGTATGTCAGTATCCAGGAAATCGTATAAAAACAACGGGGGGTTGAACCCCGAATGCAATCTATGAAAGAGTGATGAGAAATCATAAGCATAATACATCAGTGAGAGATAGACGAAGGAAGAAAGGAGGTCATGGCCGCAAGCAATTAAAGGCCATTGATGCCGTTGACAATAGGTAGTGTAGCATTGAGGGCACGGTATTCCTCCCCAGCCAGGAAGAAAGGCTTGAAGATAGCATCTTGATCTTGGAAGTCGTTATGAACAACGTTGACGAGGAACGAAGTTTCCATGAAATCAGAGATCAATCTCCTGGAAGGAGAACCCTCGTCGTAAATCTGAGCCCACTGCTGTCCAAGCTCGTAAGCTTCGTCCTATCCATGTATGTTAATAGTAGATCGAAACGCTGAAGTAGACAAGACGTGCCTTCCATGCCATGAAGCTAATAGCCTCGACGATAGTGGGCTGCACAATCTCCTTTCCAGGGAATACGCCCCATGTCACGGCGTTGGGACCATCAGAATGAGTGTTTGTTTTCAAATCACCACGATTGTTGATAACATAATAAGTGATGTTGCTATCCCGCTCTATATATTTGAGAAGAAGGTCAAGAAGGGCGGAATTAACGAAGAACTCCAGGTAAGCCTGTTAGTGGACATTAGAACCTATGAGGTACATGAGAAATTACGATCGTTACAAACCTTCTGGTAAACGTATCCGTTACTTGGACCCCAACCATGTACTTTATCGTCACTTCGAGCGCCGTTCACAGCCGGTTGCGAATTGATCGTGAGGAAGCCCAATTCATTCATCCGTGCGAGTTGTGCAGAGATAACACCTGTCTCCGAAGATGGCGCCTGGTCGGACCAGGGAAGAGCTGCGAGCTGTTTTGTGCAGAAACGTGAAAAAAGAGATGCGATGTCGGAGAAAGAGGTCGGATATCCCCAAAGTTTAACCGCTTCCTCTATCTGGAAGTGGTTGAGAGAAGATGTCGGAGTATGATTGATATAATACGTACCGAGCGTTTGAACCATACACCGTACCCATCCAATTCACCATAGGCTGGACTCCTCGAATCACCAAAACGTCCGTTTGGATACTCGTCCCAGTTTTCTGTGCGTGAGATATACGATTTCGTCCTATTTGCCCAGAAGATGGGACGGATGGTTTCCTGCCGTCTGTTGGGAGTAAGAGACTAGACGAAAAGTGAGCCGGACCAGAAAAGAAACGGTAATGATGTGTCAGTTACCTGTCGCCATGGTAGGGGCTTGAGGGTTTCCACTCGAGGAACTAGACTCAGCTCCTCCAAGAGCATCTTTGTCGCCTTTTCAAGGTTCATGGTGTAAAAGTGCAACCCGAGGATTCCGAGGTCTTCTTTCAGTATACGTCTACACATATCGGCCACGAGCTTTGTCCCTATTGCTCTAACTTTCTCGTCGTCGTTCTTGTGAGGTTCTAGAGCATCCATAAAGGATTGAGGAATGACTGTTTTCGCCAAACTTGTCGCACGCATAAAACCATTCCAGGTCTGGATCGGAGCGATTCCTGGAACGATAGGAATAGTAATTCCAGCCGCACGAATAGACTTGACCCAGTCAATGAAAATCTCGACATCGTAGAACATCTGTGTGAAAATGAAGTTAACACCAGCATTGACTTTTTCTTTAAGATATTTCATCTCGAGATCGCGCTCTGCAGGGGGCAAGAGTTGAAACTGAGGGAAGCCTGGGACGGCGATGTCGAAATAGTCGCCATAGTTCTTGCGAATGTGTCGCACGAGGTCAATGCCATGCACAAAGCCACCTTCCACTGCCTCCCATTCTTCTTTGCCTGCTGGTGGATCACCTCTCAGAGCGAGGACGTTTCTGCATCCATGAGCCTTTGCTTCCTGGACGTATGTTTGAATGGCTTGACCATGAAGCATAATTCAATCGCTCACTCGTAAGGCGATGTCGACTTTCTCCTTGGGCATATTGGTACACGTTAGGTGCATACAAGTCTCTATTCCAATCAAGCCTTGACACGTCTTAACCATTTCGGAGGTGAGATCGGATGTTCGTCCACCTGCGTTCCTATACAAAAATCTATCCTGAAAGCTCAAGTAAAGCACTGTGAAGCCCCACCAGGTTATGTCTATGAATTCCGGGCCCAAGGCTCTCATGCGCTCTATGCGGTCCAAAAGATTTTGCAGGCCCTGAACAAGCTATTAGTCCCTCGGGGCAGTTTGAGTCGACGCTCACATACCTGGGCTGTTCGAGGTGGGAAGTACTCAAAAGACCACCATACCTTACCCTCCTTTTGTTGTTTCTCAATCTTTTGGCTGATTTTCATTCGTGACGTGGGGAAACGGGAGAAAGGGGAGCGAGCAAATAAAAAGGTAGAAACCCGTGTGGTCCGTATAAATAAATTTGGATCATACCCATCAGATCTAAGATGATCAGGACAACACTTCTTATGGGTCGTAATACTAAGTAAAGACTTTCGTACATTCATCCTCATCTCGCCCTTTTGGCAGCTCATGCATCTCTTGGTCAACCTCCGGATTCCCGCCTGTACTCATCAAACATTGTAGTTCCCCTTCTAAGAGCGCGATTTGCATACTAAATACAAGTCACTCCTGAACCTCGGTAAATAACGGTCCGTGATTAGATCATGCGACTTCAGTAATTCTCATCCAGTAAAAGCCATTTGTGCATGATGCATGAAAGCTTGCATTAGAAAGAGTACATAAGTATAAGCACAATCTTAAGATTTTAGAAAATCAAACTACAGGTAAAGGAAGTTTCGGCCGATGGTTTATGTCAGCATCCATGTTCTAGAAAACAGACAGAATATCAGAGGAGCATGTTTGAAGTACAACAACACAGGCAAAAAGAAAAGCGCATGCGTTATTCTATGATACAGAGGACACGGTAGGGAAAACCTTGACTTGCAACAGATAAGTAGAAACTATGAGTGAAAATGAGATCAGAACTCACAAGTGGCTGAACATTATACAACCGTCATTGCGTAGCAAGAAGGACAATGCAAGTCGCGAAGATAGCGACAACAACAACAGTCATTATAGCAAGGTGTGGGCTTTTGAAATTTGAGACATTCAGAAACCTTACGTGAGCGAAGCAAAATGGGCGTCATACTTTACTCCAACCAGGAAAGCTCGCATATTTCTTAGATCGCGGTAGCCTGTGAAGTATTCCCAAGCGCCGGCGATGACTGTCGCCAAAGAGGCAGCTAACTCTATACCAGAAAGCGGCAAGTTTGTTGAACCGTCAGTCTTTGAAGGCGTTCCTTCAGGCTCAGGAACCAGACGGACACGCAGCAGGAGGGAAGATGATAGGAGTGAAAGTAGGAGAGCAAGCTTCAAATGCGACAGAAGGTTGCGTTCGAGCATACAGAAGTCTCTGGCGTTGCTTCCAGTGTTAGGAACCATATTACGTTCCATTTGCATGGGTATAGGCATGGCAAGAAGTCGAACTGTAGGAAAATCCTCCATGTATCAGACTCGTGGATCTTACAGTCATCGAGGAACAACGTACTCAACTGTGATCTCTTAAGTCAATATCATGGCCGTCCCTCCAGAAAAGGCCAGATCGAGGAAGCGGTCACGTGTAGTTCGCGTTTGTGCAACTATTTGGTCCAAGTTCGTTTTCCCCCTCTCCTTCCTTGACGACTCTTGACGACTTATAACGCGAACGACGAGACTGAGCCAAGCCTACATTCTACTACTACATGGGATTCTTGAGACGCATATTTTCACTTGGTAGCAAGAAGAACAAGAAACAGAATCCGCAATCCGCTCGTAATGTAAACGCTAAGCTACGTGCCCTTGAAGAGGAAGAGCACGAAGCCGCTATAGGTCGCCTCCTGCGCTCCTCATCAACCCGTTACACAGTAGTCTCTGAAGTTGAATACTCCTCATTACCTCCTTTGCGTGAGCTTTCATCTACCTCACCAGTCGATCCATACTCAAGGATAAAATGTAGCTCATCCAATAAATGACCTCCTTCAGGCTCCAGACACAAATGCCATAAGACCTTGTGGAGCATCTACAACCAGCATCGCGAGCAGCACGATTAGCCGCCGCGGTACATATAGTGTGACAGTCCACAAACGTCAGCAGCACACTCCTTCAGACTCGCAAAAAGCCCATTCAGGCTTTGCCGATGATGCACCGGCGAACGAACGTGTCTCTGAAGAATTGCAATCCAAGGAAGTCTCTTCTCATCTCCTTGAGCTTCGCTCGCATCCCTCTGTTGCTAGTTTGATCTCCATGTACGATGATCATGGCCGCATTCCGGATGAAGCCTTTTCCAACAGTCTTCCGTCCCCTGAGAAGCATGAACGCCCACAAACTCGTAGGAATGGGTCTACTCTGCGTGAATTGCTGGGTGAACCTGCCGGCATGAGTTCAAGGACTGGCAATGGGGCTGGTTCGACGGAGGGTGATATCTCATGGGCCGAGAGATTTTTAGGGTGTGTGCATTATATCCTGCATGCTTCATGTGCTTACTTATCATAGTGAGGGCGACAGCGGATCATCCGCTACATCCTCCCTTGACCTTCCCACTCCCTCTACACCGAGTAGCAACCAGAACAATGACCTTTCATTTGCGGCGGACTATGATTTCTCTATCGATGCATATGAGAATCCAGACATCTCATCCATGGAAGTCGAGTTGAGCCTTGCCGACTCCATTATTTCCGCTGACATTGAAACCATGGAGGAACCCTACAAACACTGTGATCCAACCACTCCTCAAAGGGCTTCACAGGTATTTCAGTTCCTGACGGAGCGAAGACGCTCCGCATACAGTGACCTGCGAGACTCTTTCCAACCTGAACACCCCAATGCACTCATTGTTTCGTCTGATGGAGCATCCCTGAGTCCAAACCATGAAAGCCATGTGCCCTTTTCTGATGATTCCATTGATGTGACGGGTCCTACTCTTTCCACGACGCCTATGCGACCTCTCAGCCATTCAGATGATAGCATTCAAACAAATTTCGCCTCGGGGTCTCAATCTTTCAGCAACACTCTGACAACAAACGCTCCGGCTAATGTCGTTGAGACTGTATGGATAGCCCCCAACGGGCGAAGAGTGGACAATCTCGTCAGTGCACCGGCAAAGGTTATTATAACAGCACCGACCCCCTTAGGAAAGACCGCTACACCGAGCCGTATTCCTCGTGGCGCAAGATCTCATTATAGGAGATCGTCGTCGAGTAGCAATAAAGTAAAACGCATGTCCACGCTAACACACAGAGAGACGCACGCCGACGTCTCGCCGACACATTGGAATGATTCTTTCACTCCTGTTCCTCCCAAACATCGACAGAAACGAACGCCTTCAGAGGGTTCGTCATCCTCTGCGCGTTCGCGCAACATTGCAATAGGTCCACCAACTCGTCTTTCAAGGAGAGGAAGTAACATTCGGTCGATTTATACTGATGTCGACAAGGAGAATGACTCCCAACTCTCTGTCAGCTCCACACTTCCTTCTACTCCGATGCGTTCCAAGTCTGAATCAAAATCGCTCTTTCGAACGGCAGTGACGCCATCAATGTTCCGTCCACCATCTGGAAATACACCTTCCCCAGCGTCTTCTTCGGAGCTTTCTCCTCTAGGTAAACAACTGATGATGGATATCCGGAAGGAACGTTCTAGGGCTCGAGATGTTGAGCGTCAAAGGAACGGGTCAAGGTTCGGTTATCACTCGTCAAGAGTATAAGTTATGAACGTTGCGATTATTGCTATACTTTCTCTCTGTTACCTATAAGTCGGACGGTCACATCCGCCATTTCCATGAACTTTTCTTTCATATTGCTGGTCTTTGTTCTTGTGTTTCCTTATTTCTCATTCCAAGTCTCGCCTCTACGCTAGTAGTAGAAGCACCAAGTAGTCACGTTTTGCTCTCAACTCCCGGCTTTGGAGTATGATTAGTTTTTCGATCCAAATCAAACAAGTCTTTTGACGCGTGATACCTGTCCTCGTGAGTCGTGACAGGCCGTCACTAACGCCTCTTTCACTAACCGAAGATAATGTCGTCTACGCCCATCGTCGACTTTTTGACGAAGCAGATTTTTATTGAGCGCAATGTCGTAAGTAGTTCTTGGCTTGACGAGGGCATTAATTGCCACTTTCACAAGGTCACATATCGTTCTCTGAGCAGGGAACTACGCCTTCATGTCAATACCGCGAAAAAGTAAGTCTTTCGATCTCAGGAAGCTTGTAATCCTCTGATAGACGCAGCGAACTAGCTGTATATCACGAGAACGCCCCGTATCGGTCACAAATTTCTTATGCCACGTACCTCGTTTGCGGCGAAATCGACCCTCCTTACGTGAGCGACATGAACATGGAATATGGTGAGGGAGAACATGCCGAGAGAGATCCTGAGGACGATGGAGATGAAGTGCCACAGATGAAGCTCTTGCTCGTGAACGAGCCTGACCTCAATGGTGCGTGGGCATGGTTTCTAATTGTTGGTTTAAATCGTGTTCATATGTGCTCAGACGTGAAATCTCATTTCACGCGTATAAATTCAATACACATATATAGTTTGTCTCCTTCTCCGCTACGTGTAAACTCGTGCTTCCTCATTCGAGAGGGTTCAGGTCTAATCTGCTAAATAGGACGCTGGTCACATTTGTACGCCGACGGAAGTCGTACGGACGGTCGATCGCGGGAAAGATGCAAAGGAGATGATAAAGACCACTGGTAAAGTTGTTGGCGCGAACATCAAGGTAAAATTGCTTCTGGCTCCTCGCTGAAGGCATTGACTCTTTTCAGATTGTACAATCAGCCTCCAAGGGGGCGAAACCGACGCGTCAACCTGTTGCTGGGCCCTCGAGATCGAAGCCCTCGAGATCAGCTTCCGCTGAAGCCAAGGAAAAAGAGTCCTCTGTGGAACCAAAGGAACAAAACAAAATCTTAGACAAATTAAAAGACAAGCCAAAGGCGACTGGAAAGCTTGACTTTTCAAAGGGTAAACTCAAGGAAAAGAAATCGGAAGCATCTACGGAGCCCTTGAAGGGGAAGAAGGAAACAGTTAGAGAAGAATCGAGGGAGAGCAAGGTGAAGGAGAAAGAAACTGTTCCTGTCAAGGCCCAGCAGTCCAAGAAAATGACAGAGCCTGGAAAAGTACGTCTCGAGGTCTGCACACACATGGATGGTTTTTGATTTGTATTGCAGAGGGGCACAAAAAGGAAATCTGCTCTCGGATTATCAGATTCAGAAGAGGAGACTGATGAGCCTCCAAATGCGATATCGAGGCACGCTTCACCATTGCCGAATGCCAAGGAAAACGTACGTGTAAAAGGACGTGCGCTTATCTCGGATGACGAGGAGGATGAAGTCACCAAGCCTGTACGAAAGCAGCGAAAGGCTCGCATCGCAGCAGCTGCAGAGTTAGACAATGAGGAGGTACTTGCGATGATGGACATTGATGACGGTAGATCTTGTCATGCGGTTGAAATGCGTTCTTTGCTTATCTTTTTTGAGACCAAGTGACACATGTTTCAAGGAATGGTAATGGTGAGGTTGATAAGGAACGGGACGATGAATACGAAGAAGAAGAAGCTCCTGCCGCAGTTGATGAAGACGTTGATATGGACGATGTCACTGTACCGAAGGCAAAGGCTAAGAAACGTGCTCCAAAGAAGGTAATACCAGTTGGAAAGAACGGCTTGAAGAAACGAAGAGTGATCAAGAGTAGAAGTCGCGTTGATGAAAAGGGTTACATGGGTGTGTTTCCTCTCCTCTTGTTCGGTCTTTGTGCCGTTGTTGATTCCTCGCAGTCTTCGAAGACTACTCCGAGTACGAATCAGTAGACGAAGAAGAGGAGCCTGTGCCGGCACGTGCTAAACCTAAAGCTAAAGCGAAGACAGACGAGGAGGGCGATGACGGGTCAGCAACTGCCACAAAACCCAAGGCGAAAACGGCGGTACAGAAAGAGCCGCTCAAGGCGAAGGGGGCTAAAGCCGGTGGAACTAAAGGGGGACAAAAGCAGGGAAATCTGACGAATTTTTTTACGGCAAAGCCCAAGAAGTGACCTGACGTCTGGGGTGGTGGTATCTGCACGCGCTGTATATATAAAAGAGGATAGATAGAACCGGTTGATGCGAAATGTGGCGCTGAGCTTGGTTTATGTAATTTGCTACCCCGGGTCCAATGGATAAACTTGACGTCAGTTCCTTATCCGAGCACGTGCCTCTATTTTTCCGACTCCGTTCGCGAAGAACCCACACGTACGGAAAGCGAGCGCAATTATTCATAAAGCGCGAGTCACTGTCCTCGTGCGAATCTGGCGTGGCTCTCCCTTCCCTTGTCCTCCTTAGCATTGTTTGCTCGTCGGTCTTGGTCACGCAAGGAGATTGTATTCGATTCGGAACTACTACTACTAGAAGAAGAGCAAGAAGTAGACAAGGAGATCGAGGCCTTTGAGATGGTACAAGCCTATGGAGCT
The DNA here is from genome assembly GCA_017657275.1 of Termitomyces sp. T108. Classification (NCBI taxonomy): domain Eukaryota; kingdom Fungi; phylum Basidiomycota; class Agaricomycetes; order Agaricales; family Lyophyllaceae; genus Termitomyces; species Termitomyces sp. T108. The sequence continues at coordinate 200,334 of JAGGAU010000001.1, read as the reverse complement.
GTGCAACCGCCGGCTTATGCTGAGTCGGAACCAGGGCCGAGCAGTGGATCGGAGCAGAGCGCGCTGCTGGGTGGCGAGAGGGATACGTCCGTGAAGAGGGTTGTGCAGCGCGATGGACATGCTAGTCTTACTAGTTGTGTCAGTAACTTGGCTAATACGATTATGGGGACCGGTGCGTGTCTGCTTACGCTTACCCGCTATTCCAGCTTCTTACCGATGTAGGGATGCTCACGTTTCCATTGGTGGGCGTCGTTACTAAGTATCAAGAAGCCCTCTGTTTAGCATCGATTTACGCTTTTAGGCTATGGCTTCGGCCGGTATGATTCCCGGCGTGCTCACATGTGTGTTTTCAGGTGTGGTAGGAGCGTTTGGGCTTTACCTGTTGTCTGTCTGCGCCACGTACACGCCGCACCGCCGTGCGTCGTTTTTCACTGTTGCTCAGCTGACTTTTCCACGCGCTGCGGTGTTCTTCGATGCTGCTATTGCCATCAAGTGTTTCGGAGTTTCTATCAGGCATGATGTTTTTTTCTCTCCTTGCGTGCTATATACGATATCGACTTGATGGAACAGTTATTTGATCATCGTCAAGGGACTCATGCCGAACGTCGTCCGGTCGTTCTATCATGTCCTCACACCGCCCACGACACTGCCTCCTCCGTGGATGCTGGATGGTGCCAACTGGATCACGATATTCATGGTCGCGATTGGACCGCTTGCGTTTCTTCGGCGGCTGGACAGCCTTCGTCACACGAGCTATATCGCGCTGTTCTCCGTAGGTAAGTGGATTCGGCGGTGAGCCAACTGGTGTGCCTGAATACGGGTTTGACAGCGTATCTTGTGGTGATTGTGGTCGCGTGCTATTTTTGGCCAATATCGGGCATGCCTCCTCGGGGCGACGTGCACTTGGTCAAGTTTACGCCCAATTTTGTGTCGACGTTTCCGATACAAGTGTTTGCGTATACTTGTGCGCAGAATGTGAGTGATTGAAGTGGTTGTAAAGTGGGGTGTTGATTTGGGTTGCAAGCTTTTCCCGATGTACAATGAAGTCAAGGGCAATACACAGGCCCGGATGAATGTCATTATTGGTGGATCGATTGGGTCTGCGATTATCACGTACGAAGTGATTGCAGTGTTTGGGTATCTTACTTTTGGTTCTAATGTACGCCAACCGCCGCTGGGTTATCATGGGCTGACGATTGGCAGGTTGGAGCAAACATTATTGCAATGTACCCTCAGACATCGTTGTTCATTGCATTGGGACAAGTTGCGATTGTGATTTCGGTGCTGTCGTCGTATGCTTTGCAGGTTCATCCATGCCGGAATTGTCTGGACAAGGTGCTGCAATATCGTCGTCTGACAGAAGAAGAGGTCGACAAGGACCATGCTGGATCCGAGATGACTGGGTTGCGACACACGCTGCTGACGGCTGTGATTGTCGGGGGCGGGTTCACGATTGCTTACTTTGTGGACGATCTGCAGATGGGCAAGTGTGTTTGTGTTGTTGGGAGCGGCCGCTGACGTCGAGACAGTGCTGGCGTTTGTAGGGTCGACGGGGTCGACGACGATATCGTTCATCTTGCCTGGGCTGTTCTACTGGAAGGTGCGCACGGCGGGTGTTCTGGGATGACTGGCTGACGACGCTGCAGCTGACGCGGAACACGGGCAACAAGCTGCTGAACCGGGCAGCGCTGGGGCTGGTGGGGTACGGGGGGATGGTGTTTGTGTTCTGGTAAGTGCTTCAGCGTGGACAGTGGGCCGGGACTGAGTGCCGCAGCCTTGGATTCAACGTGTATAAAGCAGTGCATGTGTAATATAAATTGTGTAGAATTTACCCACGGTTTGTGTGGAATAGATTTTGGGTTGAGGCATCTTGGACACGATGGCGATCATCGACTAGTCTTGTTTCCAGCTGAGATGTCGTCCACGCCGCCCCTCCCTGACACCCTCGACCTCGACGCCGACAACGACGTCGATCCCCAGATCCTCGAGGCCCTCAAGAGCAAAGACAGGATCTATGTCCTCAAGCTCGGCGAGCTCATCGAGGGCCTCATAAGCGATCGCAGGTCTGCTCTTTTCTGCGCCCTTGTCCCAGCCAGACTCACCCGCCACAGGCCCCGCATCGATTTGACGCCCTCCACGTCTTATCAGCGTCTCCTCGTCCATCGCTGCTCTGCCTACTACAGGGTCGCCCCAGAAAACGATCCAGCCAGCAAGGGCATCTTTGTCGTCGCCACCCCAGAAAGCAGGATGTGCGCCCAGTCTTCTCTGTCTCTGCCATCGAGCTCATGTCCCCGCAGCCCAGCCCGCCGATTGTGCGACCTCGTTCCCCCAGAAGCAACAGCCGCTCCTGCCTTTAAAATCATGCGCCGCTCCCCGCCCGACCGTCGTCCGCATAGAACCCAGTCCCAGGCTGGTTCCGTCGCTGGCGACGATGGCGACCTCTCAGACGCCGACCCCTCCGAGTCCGGCAGTCTCGGTGGCCGCAGTAATGCAACGGGCCGCAGCAACAAGTCACGCATGACCATCGAAGAGCGCGAAGCTGCCTACAACGAGGCACGTTCCCGCATTTTTATGGATTTCGAGGAGAAAGAAAAGGAGAAGGACATGAGCGCCAGTTCCTCCTCCATCAGCCTGGCCTCAGGCTCCACAAGCGGCGGTGGCGGAAGCAGCGTCTCTGGCGACCCCGATGAGCCCGTCAGCAGTCCTGCCACTGAGAGCGAGTATTCTGCCCCAAGTCGAGAAAAATGGGTTGGCAGAAACGCCTCTGCCTCCTCCTCGTCCCGTTCCCTGCGCTCTGTCAACCAAGGCAGCTCACGAAACTCGCGGGCGTCTTCCCCTTCTCCTTTCACGTACGCAAATATTTATGAGCCAAACCAGACCACTTTTTACGACCATCCCCCCGCTGGCTACAACACTTCTCACTACATGTATCCATACCCCGCTCCAGGAATCCCTCCGACTCCTTATTATGGCGCTTATCCGTACTACCAGTATCCATACCCGACTCCACATCCACACACACCGCACAACACTTCTGACCCATCTACCCCATCCAGCGGCGACCCCTACAGCAGCGGCATGTACCACCAATACGCATGGACACCCCCTCCACCCCCTCCTATGCAACCCCCGCATCCCCCGCAGATGCCTCCCCCTGGCGCACCTCCCCCGCCCATGCATAGCCCACCCCAATACCCCTATATGCCTTCCTCTCATCCTCCCTATGCGTACCAAATGCCGGGGTATTACCCGATCGCTGGTCCTCCAGTGGAATCGCCCCCGGGACACATCAACAGCAACCATCAGGCGACCTATGACGTGACGAGATCAAACAGTGGCAATGCGATGTCTCAGCATCATATGAATGAGACGGCAAGTCCGCCGAATGGAGGCAAGAATTCGCAGAGGCATAATAGTGTGAGTGGTGTGAAGACAAGGAACCCGCCCATGGTACAAGGCCGAGGCGCGTGGAGTTTTGGTCCTGGGGTCGGACAAGGTTCGCGCATGACGTCTCCAACAGAGACGGTAGGACCTCGTTTGAACTACACGAGACGACCGTCCAACAACAGTATTGCGAGCTCGGCGACTAGCCGCTCGTCGAATTGTGACGATGTTGCATCGACTGCAGTCAGTTTTCATTCTCGTGATTCTTTCTGCTCACCTTTGATGGTTTTTTCGTCTTGCAGTCATCATCGACGACTTCTTCGTCTTCACGGCGGACGACCACATCCTCGCAGCATCCGCTCCCTGCTCGCCCAGATTGGGCCGTCGGCCTCAAGCCCCAGCCTACGCTGCACTCGACCCAGACACGCCATCGCGACAATTCACATAGTAATTCCCGCACCATGTCGCCCATCTCTAGCCCATCGCGAAACCTCAACGGGAACGGGCACAATCACCACCATCACAGCGACAACGATGACGATTCCAGCAACTCGATCATGCAGCAGCAGCCGGCTTCGCTGCAGTCGCCTACCGAGTTCCCGCCGCTGTCGTCGGGGAACGGAGCGGTGCCCGAGAAACGCCTGCCTGTGGTGTCGGGCGCGTGGGTGAACACTGCGCCTGTGCGTAATATACGTATGATGGCGCCGCAGCATAATGCTGCGAATGCGCTCGTGCATCATACTCAGCCGGCGAGCAATGGGCCTGCTGCGGGTGCCCCACCTGCGGTGGATGGCGCTGAGGATGGTGATCGTGCGTTTGAGAGACCCCCGCCAAAGGTGAGTGGCCTGCCTTGGATGGGTCGATGTCGGTTGACTGTTTGATGTAGTCGGCTGAGCTGTATAATCCCAAACTGGCGAAGCGTCCGGCTCCTGCGAAGAATCAACAGCAGCCGCAGGAGAAGGATGGTTATCAAAAGGAGCGTGAGCGTGAGCGCGTGAAGGGTGGTGATGTGCCCCCACCGGGCGCGGGTGCGGGTGTGGACTTGGTCGAGCAGATGGGTGCTGTGTCTCTGGACGGCGCAGGGACGGGGGTAGAGTGCCCGCCGAAGGAGGCGCTGGCGGTGTAATTTCGTAGGTATGAAGATTATATGATTGCTACGTTTGTTGGTGATGTTGTTTTTGCTGTTGTCGTTGTTGTAGCGATGTCGATTTTTTGTCTCTCTGTCTGTCTGTCTGTCTGTGATCTACTTTTTGCTATCGAACCGTGCGCTCGTTTCTCTTTTTTCTTTTTTTCTTCTTTTTTTTACATTTCCATCATCTTGAGATTGATTTATTTATATACATGCGGTAGTAGAAACAATCGAGAGAGAGAGAGAGAGATCGACTCTTGGTTATCCTTTGAGGGACACATCTATCTCTTCCCCAACTACGGTTTCATGAAGATTGAGCTTAAGGCCATATGAATTACGAGTCTTATCGCGAAATGTACACTCGCACAACTTCTGATCCCTTGCTCATAGAACCTCTTATCGACCTCCTGTTCCTTATCTACCTTCCTTGGCATAGTGGATCAATGTTCTCATGGAAGATTCTCTTTTTCCATATATCCATGCTTACTCGGCATGGTCCAAGGAGTTATATACAGCTCTTAACCTCTTTCAGCTGCCCGCTAAGCCTAAACCTCCGTGGCAGGGGATATTTGCACGGTATTTGGTGCTGTCTTGTTGACGTCTTGATTACAAACACAAATGCCGAATTGCCCTTTCTTTCCTCGATGACCACTCCTCGATTGAGGCACCGACCAAACACTGAGGAGGAGGACGCCTCTGCGCTGAGACTTGGTCCAGGTTAGAAAGAACTTGACTTTTCTTTTTTGTTTGCGCCACGATTTCCAATCTCGTCGTGATATTATAGAGTTCAACAATGCTGGTTGCCTCTTGATTTCAGAGGTCAAGTATCTATTGGAGAACAGGGACAAGGACGCGCCTGATACTGTGTCTGTCGCATTTTGGATGATGCTGCGTTGGGTCTCTGATGTATTGTCCATGCAGTGTGTATAATAAGACACTGGAATATGTTAAGACTTTTGCAAAGTTTAATACTACCGACTCTGCCAGTGCTGTACGAGAGTACGTGATCTGTCGTTTATCTCGTATCAATGTTATAATCGTATTCCTGTAATAGAACGTTGCGCAGAGAGCCTGCATTGACACAGTTCGAGACGGCCCAGATTGCGAATCTCTGCCCCGCAGACGCAGAAGAAGCAAAGAGCATCATACCAAGGTATATCACAATTTGCTGTTTGTTCTCTGCTTGTCTGCTCAACTTGTTCCAAAAAGTCTGGTGAAGATAGATGACGATCGCCTTCAGGCGTTACTTGATGAGATTCAGACCATGCGCAAGTTCCAGTCATGATCGAAGCCTTTTATCGAATTATATATATATAAGGATGACTTGTACGCATCGCTACCCTTCTGTATCTGCAAGATCTTTTCTGTCCAAAGTCTCTTCTTCTTCGTCCTCGTCGCCCACTGTCTTTGCTGCATCATCGTCTGCAGAAAAGCTTGTCGCATCGAACCTCTTCTTCTCCCGGAACGGGTCTTCTCGACGTTCATTCTTCTTGATGATTGCTTGTGGAGGAATGATGCCTCTCGGGTTTAGGTACAATAGGTCGTTCCCCGAATAGGCATCCAAGTGGCGCATCCACGAGTCGAATCTGCGCACAAAACACGTTTTAGAGCCTGATTAATATGAGGAATTTGAAATTCTCACAGCCCATCGTGGTCTTCGACTAGTCGCATATTATCGTAGATGTATTTTTGTTTGAAGTCATTGATGGCCTCCCGGTAAGGTTCAAAAGTGATGGGTGGCCGGTAGTCTGGATGCGAGGGCTCCAGTTTTGCGTTGACTGTCGTTGCCATTCTTTTATTATAAGATTCAAATATTGGTTCTTCGAGCAGAAGACCCAAAGATGGCATTTTGGGGATGAAAACAGTGCGAGGCCCGTAAAGCTATTGTCAGATATTGAGCGACGAATTTGAAGATAGAAGACGTAATAAATAACCTCGTCAATTATCTGCTCCGGAGTGTCCGTCCGACATGACAACACGAGTGCAGACATCATTTTACGCTAAGGATGAGGCACTGTCAGTCCAAGTAGAGCTTCAGAAGCACGACATACAATCTTAAAGACACAGTCAGGAAGTTGATATAATCTCAATATACAAATCAATAAGTACCTGATGCAACATAAAGCTTTGTCCGTGGAAGAGAACACTGATCCACTCAGTTTCACCGTACACGGCTGGATCTGCAATCTGAATGAGGTAAGACGTTTTCCTGTGAAGTTATGAGAATACAGGATCATGACTCACTTCAATCTTCTTCATGTGTCTCTGATTACTACGATCGCTAAAATCGCGCCCAACCGTGAAGTTGTGGAAGTTGTGAGTACCCTCGAACCTTTTGGCAGCTGCTCTTAGACGCTGAACTTGCTCTGGACCGACCCTCCACGCGCGTTTTCGCGCCAATTCTCCTTCGTAGTTGGATAGATCCACGCCGGTCCAAAAAGGGTGAAGTGATCTGGCGTTTGACGACTGCGTAGTGTCAGGAGATTGTGAAGCTGCATATCGTTGTAGGCTACGGTCAATGCCACTTTCGGGCCTTGGAGGGATTAGTAGGTACGTTGGGAAGAAGTAGGTGTACTTTCGGCTATCGCAAACCCTACATGTATTGGTAGTTCAGCTGGAGGTTGACAGAGACCCCATTGAACGATAATATAGAGATGGAAACGGACAAACGAGCGTTGAAAGAATTTTGAACACGGGTCTAGCAAAAATGAGGCATAATTTCTACCAGGACAGGAATAACGTACAAAACCCCATAGGCGAATCTCTGGAGGCAACTCTTCATTGATACGAGCTACCACATCTGGTACGGTGGGTATGGTCGTGATCATTTTCAGTGAGACCAAGTTTCCTGCGGCGTGAACCCCGGCATCTGTACGAGCCGCTCGTGCAAGCCCAATCTGAGTAGTCGTGAAGGATGAGACTGAGAAAAAGTCGTAAAGTACCTACTTTTACTGGATCATCCGCGTTGTCTTGAGAGACAGCACCCGCTCGAACTAAAGCCTGAAAGAGTACACCCTCGATCGTTTTCGAGTGATCAGGTTGACTGGAAGAGAAAGTATGAACACCGACAGGAAGAGGCTTTGTAGGTAACATACATTTGCATTCCGCTGTATCCCGAGCCACAAAACCCTATCAAAAGGGCAGATTGTCGTTTTGGTAGACGAGGCGCTTTGGGTTGGTCGGAAACAATAGTTCCCTCTATGACGGCCTCCTCGTTACGAGTTCCTCGACGACGACGGCCAGTCTTTTTTTCGTCTTTCTTCGAACGGTTGCGGGCGCGCGTGTCCTTAGATTTGGGACCTTTTGCTGATTCTGCAGCAACTTCGCTAACGTCTGCCACTTTTTCTCCCGTTGTTTCAGGTCCATCTACAGCACCCTCGGACTCTGCGATTGGAAGAGAAGCGACAGCATCTGGCTCCACAGGATCAAGTGGTTTCAATCGTTTGCTTGTTGATTCTGAGATATCCTCTTGTAACGCGTGCTTCAAACTCTGAGCTTCCATGGTATGACTAGCTTTGACACCAGAAGGAAAGGATCTGAACGAGATAATGTGCCTACTAATTGGCTTGATAGATGCTCGTAGAAGTAACGGTTGAAAACGACGTTGAAGTGCGGAGACACAGAATGTCGCCCGTGACATATATTTTGACGCCAAAAGGGATTCGTGATGCGCGTAAAATTAGGCTCAACATGCTAACATGATACCCCTGAATATTATCTCTGCAACATGATCACCCACTTCGATAGATAATACCATAGAGATATCCAACAATGTTCATGTAGCCTTTCGGATTACTTGGTTTTCGCAAGTTTGATATAGATGCACCAGCTTCTCATAAACCTCAGTGATTTCCTTGCGGGGCTCTGCGACACAACGCAATCCCACTATCTCTCCCCCCGTCATGTCTTCAAATGAACCTTTTCCGCCATGTACGGCTTTCCACCAAGCATACTTAGCCAGCAGTACACCTCCCATCCCACCTGCCTCCTTCGTGGAGGACACATAGACTTTCACACCGAAGACGTCCTATCAAACCAATCAGATAATGTGATCAGTTGTCATAAGGAAAGTTAAGGCGTACAGCCGCGATTTGCCTTATGGTTTGGTTAGCTGATGATCCACCGGTAGCGACGAGGTGATGAAGATCAAGGGAGTGCTCGGGAAGGATAGCCTCAATGTGTGAGCGGATGGAAAGGAATTGCGATTCAAGGATTGCACGAGGATGGGCGTCTGCCGGTAGATCGTCGACCGGTGTCGCAATGGTACTATTCTCGTTGATGTGGAAGGTATGTTGTCCTACAACACCAGGTGGAATAATCTCTGGAAGGGGAAAGTACAAGCCAAAGTTTCCATTATTCCCTGGAGGAGTTGCCTCAACGAGCTCGTTGAAGCGATCCCAGTTCCGGTCAGCGTAACGGTTCCGAACCTGCTCGCGTGCCAAAGCACCGTTCTTGTAACAGAGCATGGCAATTTTTCCCTTCAAATCAGTAGGATGGGAAAGAAGGTGAGAGGTTGTGAACCGCTTAGGGGGGATATCTGCACCAGGGATGGAGAGAAGGAACGTTGTAGATGTACCAAGAGATAGAACAGCGTCACCAGAAGCTGCAAGTGAGATAACCGAGGCAGGGTTGTCACCGGTGAAAGGCGCGACAATACAATCTACATAGAAAGAATAAGACCAGTCTCGACCACAGAAAATGAGGGAACATACCCGGACTAAGTCCCCACTTGTCGATAAAGTATTTACTGACTTTTCCAAGTACAGTACCTCCGATGACAGGTTCAGGACCCAGCTTCGACCTTAGTTCAGGACCACCACAGGCGTTTAGGAGAATATCACTCCACTTGCATGTAATAACGTCCATGAGATTCATTCCACTAGCATCTGAGATGTCCACCGGAACGATACGTCCAATGAAGACAGACGGGATGAAAGAAGAGACAAGAGGGATCGCAGATGTCGCTGCGTAGGCTTCAGGATTTACACGACGAACCTATACAAAAAGTTTGAGCTTTTGAAAAGAATATCATGGAAGTAGGTATCAAACTTTCGCAATCTGGTTGCCTGTAAACCGTTCATATGCACGACTGCCAGAGAGGTCGGCCAATGCCTGCGCTCCTCCGACAACCTTCTCGAGTTCTTTGCATTCCCGAGTAGTGGAAGAATCTTGCCAGATCGGAGCATTGGGTAGCGAAAAGGCAGCAGGTGATAGTTGTGAGACCAAAGATTGTGTAGGATCTAGTGAAGAGAGAAGGGATTCCGCATTCTTGGACCAATAAACTGACCCATGTTGCTGAATGCGGTGCTTTACATCAGTAGCTCTGACGGCGAAACTTTATGTTCACTCACCTGTCCAGCGCCTGAGATGGCCGTTATCTTGTTTACCTCAACACCTGCGGCCTTTATGCGTTGGAACAAGAGATCGATAGCTTCAAGCCACATCGCAACGGGGGAAGTAACTTCCCCTTCGTCAGGACCACGGATAGCACCATTGGTCGTTCCATACACTGGAAGATCATTATCAAAGTGGACAGACGATTCATGAATGACAGTTGTATCCTCTTTTACGATGATTGCCTTGAGTTGCTGAGTAGATAGATCCAAACCCAGGAACAACGGGCCAGATGAGTTGATGGACATTATCGATAGAGGACCGCGGGGAAATGTTTCTAAACATCCTTCTTAACACGCCGGTAAAACTCTGGGAGAACAATTTCCAATCCAGGCGCCGACAGAAATATACTGTGAATGCCCTTCAAGTTTCTCCGTTAACAGCTGACTGTGGAAAGGATGAGTATTAGTTTTCTAATCTGGGAAATCGCCAAACCACGCAGATACCACGGTATTATGCCACCTTTTCTTCTTCAGCCTTGACAAAATTCTAAATCCAGGTTGGGTCCCTGAATCAACGCAGCAGAATAAGTAACTTTTAATCTCACTTCAAGTCGACGTTTAGTACCTTCTCCAACCTACTCGAGAGGTACAGAGTTCGAGAGACTGAGTCTCAGTGGGTCTACAGTGGCCTTGCTTAATGCACGCGAACATAGCTAGTTAACTAGCCGTAGGTAGTTATATCCAGTAGTAACAAATTCACAAAAACCGTTCAACTACGTCATCGACATATCAAGCTACACTTTGTGGCTTGAACAGGTCAGCCAGTACTTAGTGCTCAGTACTTGTATTATAGGTGTCTAGTTGACATCCCTTGCATGTGAAACTCGTGCAGAGAAAGGCCGCCTGATTTCTAAATCGAATGCATAGCCTATTGCTCCAGTAATTACAACCCAGATATACATAACATATACAAGATAGAAAACAAAGCTAGAGGTTTGACATGACACGTTGTAAAATTAGAAAGATAAGGAGCTATCGATATATCGAATAGTAGCCCTGAGGAGCGAAGTCAAATATTGCAACTTCCCCAGAGCTATCACCACTGAGGGCTTACGTTAGCGAAAACAGAAACTAGGAACGTGAAGACGTACACTACAAGCGGGTGTTCACCCTTGTATCTGTTCCCAATGGAAAATGTAGCCACATCAGAATTGGTCTCTGCAAGGATACTACCATTACGCGGATTGCTGTCTGCTTGTCGGGGATTCCAAAAGCGCACACAGCCTATAGAGATCATGAATATTGTTGAAGACTTGTAGCACGGCTAGCTCACCATCATTGCCACCAGTTACAAGGCCAAAAGGCAGTACCGAATCCTCATCAACCCATTGAACTTTCACGACACCGTAAGAATGGCTACCTGGATGAGTCCGCGGTGGGCCATGATGCTTGTATTCGAACAAGAGTCTGTCAAGGAATCGCGAATCGTACACCTGAGTGCAATTATCGTTCCGCCCCAGCGCCAGATAAATATCGTTTGGACTGAAGGATGCACTGGTGACTTCACCTTCCATATCTGCAGGGAAGTAAGGCAGTTCGATAGAAGCAAAGGCGTTAGGGTCAGAACGTCCGATGTCATATATGTGCAGAGGATGACTATGGTCCTCTCTGCGTGTAATCAAAGCCAACCTTGAGCCTAGGGCAATTAGAAGTCTCTTTCAAAACCAACTGGTGAAGGAATACTGAGTTTACCATCATTTGTAACTGCAATTTCATCTCCAGCACCAGTTTCATCAAAAGCATATAGGGGTTGCCATTTTTCTGCATCGATTGCTTTATGGTATCCATAAAATTTTGCAGCATCTAAAGGTTCCGAGGAAGCAAAAAGATGATTTGCTGTAGAGTTACAGCCCCATGTCATGGCACCAACATAGGAGTCTTTCTTTTTCTGACCAGAAATGGAAAGGGGCGACAATTGTACAGGGGAACTAGTTATATCAGAGAAGAGGTGCAAAGACCTAGAGGGTACCTCAGACGGGAATGACCACGAAGAGGATAGATTATACCTTTCAGCAACCGCAATGACAGATCTAGATGTATCTGGCCGGAACGCAAGGCCTATCGGTTCATGTACGACTGTGCGATGGTTAGTTAATAAAAACCTGGGTATATAACATGTAAGATTACACGGGAGTCGGTCATCCTTCTCGTAAGTATTTGTTTCATCATCTAATCTCCATATATGGACGGTCTTGTCGTTCCCTGCAGAGACAATGGAAGAGCTATTGTATCAGAACGTTGAGAAAAGACAAGTAATCTTTAAGAGGACGAAGTTTACCTGCATGGATCGAACTTCACGTCATTTACGGTGTAGTATTTCTCAAATGCCTGGAAGGACATCGGCTCAGAAACGCTTTGCATACTTTTACGGCGAATATGCCCTGAAAGGATTTCAGGTTTCCCATTCCACACCATGATTGATCCCTCCCTGTTATAGGGGTCTATATCTGTCATGCATCATATGAGGACGTGAACTGAGGATAAAAAAGGAACAAAAAATACCAACCAATGACGGCGTCGTCGGCATGTCCTCCAGTGGTGGCACTGGCTATAGCAATCCAAGGCCCAGACTGCTCGATATGATTGATAGCTACTCAGGACGTTAACAGTTGTCCAAGGACTAAAGATAGCTGTGACAGTACATCCAGGGGCACTTTTGAACGAAGAGAATTGCTTCAGTGGCTGGACAATACGTTGTCGACTACCACGACGTAACTTGGTCGGCAAGAAGTATGCAGATAGACGGGGAGGTGGCGGGACAATAGAACGTCTCTATAAAACATGAGGACAACTCAATCTGGGCGTTGAACAATCGTACGAGTGGTTTCCAATCAGCAAGTTGTGTAAAGGGATATGGATGAGGATTGCTAAAGTCAAGGCGACGATGTCGAGGCTTTGGGTCGGAACCTGACGCATTAGGTACAAAGAGATGTTCCGGATTTTCTGGGATGTCAAAGGTTATCTTCTCTTGATTAACCTTTGGAGGTTTCCACTATGCGACGTTAAAATAGTGCACAGATGCTGAGTGGGCTATAACATACAATATCTTCGTTGTTGAGATCATACCCTGCATGGCACCGAGAATATGCTTCCTCCTCGTCTGTCTCTTCTTCTTGTTGTCTTTGCTTCTGCAAAGGATAAGGCATTTCGTGTGGTTTGGTGAGTGAGCTGCTAACTTTGGGTTCGCTCTCAATATCTTCTCCGTCACTATCCAGCTCGAGAAATCTCCTGTTTATTCCGTCTCTCAATTGCGATGGCTCTAAGCATTTAAGACGCGAAAGGTCATCTTCGTCATCAATGACTATGATCCCCTCTGTTTCGACCTTGCGTTTCTTCAAAGGGGGGTGAGAAATCTGGGATGAAAGACATGACAATACATTTGGAGCTGTGTAAGACGTCCGGATGTTGATAGATGATGAGGAACCAGGGCGCTTCGCGGTATTCCGCCCGAACAATCTGGAGGTTGGTCGATGTGAGACCTTAGTACGGTGAGGCGGTCGACGCGAAATTCGGGATGGAGACACCTCCACGATATCATTATCATCAGTGAGATCAATGTGTATGTCTTCCGTGAGGTCAAGAACAATTCGCTCGTCGACGTCAATGACCTCTCGTTTTGGGTGCATCTTGACTCTGGTGTAGCGGGAATCCGGTCCGGTTGGAAACTGCTTCGATTATGTAAGCGATATATTTTCAAAGCTTGGAAACACTCAGGCTACAGGACAATGGTGGTAGGTATGCATTGCCATCGTAGAGAATGCCAAATGATTGCTCATCTCAATTAGAAAATATCCGTTCTGCAGCATGCCCCCGAGGCACACGTACCGCTCCGACCAGGCGACCCAACACCTACATCAAGGAATCTCGACCCCCTTATGCACCCGTTTGCACGGGCCAGGGAACGGACGCGTGCTTTGAACGCCGCAAAGATGGAGCGCATGTTCGCAAAACCTTTTGTCGATGCTTTGGAGGGACACATAGATGCTGTCGAGGTTCTTGCAAGGCAACCTGATTCGTTGACTACAATTGCGAGTGGAAGCTGGGATGGAGGTATGTCTTCGTATTCCGTCAATTCGGTCTCAGCAATGAATCGGATCGATAGGAATAATATTGCATAATCTCTCAACACGAAAAAAGCTGCTCAATCTTCAACAGGCGCACAAAGGCAAGGTGTCAGGATTGTGTTTTGCAGACGGAGATAGGCTATTGAGCTGTGGTGTGGATCGCAACGTGAAACTCTGGTCATTTGGGAATAATGCGTCTGACCAAGTACGTGCTGACTTTTATTGTATCCATCTTCTGTCGTTCATGAGTGCAAGTTCAGCCTCTAAATGTATTCCCGGGAAAGTCAGCCTTCAAGTACGTCCATTGTTGTATCAAGATAACCGTTCTCATGGTACTGTTCTAGTTCAATAGATCACCATCGTTCTGAAACTCTCTTTGCTACCGCTTCAAATCTCGTTCAAATATGGGATGAAAACAAGTGCGTGTTAATCCTTCAATAGGTCTAGTAGTTTTTGACGTAGCACAGGAGCGCTCCTGTCTCCGACCTAACTTTTCCTACATCTACCGAAACCATAACAAGTGTCCGATTCAATCTAAGTGAACACTCCGTGCTCGCTAGCATAGGCTCAGACCGTACCTTCACGCTTTATGATATACGGACAGGCAAAGCTGAACGCCGAGTCGTTATGCAGGTGAGAAAGTTCCCCAGAAACCAAGCCACTTGTGAAATTTAGACGCCCAGTTCCGAAGCAACTCCCTTGCATGGTCACCAATGTACCCAACAACTGTGCTGCTTGCGTCCGAAGACCACAATCTCTATACTTTTGATATACGGCATCTTTCAACGCCAAGTCATATCTATAAAGCTCACGTTGCAGCAGTTATGAGCTGTGACTGGAGTCCTACCGGTCAGGAGTTTGTTAGTGGTGGATGGGATCGTACTGTGCGGATATGGAAGGAAGGTCAGGGACACTCACCAGAGGTTTATCACACAAAACGCATGCAAAGGTGAATCGCATAATTGTAGCCCATTAGCTACACTTCTGACGCAGAATTTTCATGCAGAGTGTCTTCATCAATATTCTCTGGGGATGCCAGATTTGTTCTCACAGGTTCAGACGATGGCAATGTTCGGATCTGGAAAGCGAAGGCGTCTGAAAAACTTGGGATTATTACTGCACGTGAACGGGCTGCAATTGAGTACAGGGAAAGTCTCAAGAATCGGTGGAAGATGGACAGCGAGGTCAACAAAGTTACAAGGTTCATCTCCTTTGTTGTATTGTCGTACGTCTCTTAACGGCAAATTTGTTCTAGGACGCGGCATTTGCCAAAATCTGTGTATCAGGCGTCAAAGCTCAAACGCACAATGCTGGAAGCACGGCGTGTCAAAGAGGAGAGGAGGAGAAAGCATACACGGGCAGGAGAGACAAAACTGAAAGCGGAGAGGAAGAAGGTTGTCATTACCGAGCAGGCTTGAGTTCTGTCACCATTTTTTCCCTCTGGAATGCCATTCAGGATGTTTCATTCCCCTTGTTCATGGTGTTAGTGGTCTCTTACCAGATATGTATGGTCAGTCAAAGAAAGAGAGGAAGGAGAAAAGATCAGGAAACTTCGATTCAAGTATCCATATGCAGAGTATATGCACGCTTCAGATGCTACACATATTGCCAGTCGGTAATTCTACACTACAATCAATAGTACTTATGCACTGTTTGCCCTTAGAACCATGTCTTCTAGGGAAATAGCTCGATATCCTTCTCCATCAATGACTGGTGCCCATACGGCGTCATCCTGAATATACACTACCAAGCCTCCCCTTCCATCGGCCGTGGGGCTGACACGATAGAGCGGCATCCTCGAGATCTCATGTGCACGTCCAGTGGGAATGAACAGAAGGTTGTGTGCCGCTGCAAACTCTTCCGCGATGGATCGGAACGTGATCTCATGTACTAGTGCTGATGGCCTCTGCGGACCCTTTGCGGAAGCCGCGTTTGTGCCATTACGAACCGGTGTGCTGGCCGCCGTCAATTCAGCACGGAAGTCGGGGCGAGCGAGCTGACTGGGTGCATCAGGCCCCAACTCGATTGCCTTGTTCATCAACTGAAGCCCTCTTGTGAATCCTCGGCCAACACCAGGAAAAGCCTGAACGGATTCGGGAAATGTGCCCTTCCAGAAGGAATACCACTGCGCAACCTCCTCGAAGCTGACACGAGGCTGGATGAGCCATACGTGTAGGATGTCGAGCCACTTTGGGAAAAATTCCATCTCAAGAATCTGGGAGAAAATGGAAGACCGTATGATATCCGCCCATTGTAGGACATGTTGAAGAGGTTCCATCTTTTGATCTCGGGGATTGACGCGGAAATCGTCTCGGAGAGTAGCCCCCAACTTGGGCACAATATATTTAAGTAGCATCAAATCCCATTCTCCGGCATCGAAAACCTGGAAGATGATAGGAGAGTTAGAAGTCATTGTTGTGAGCGACAAATTATGACGAACCTCTTTCCAAGCAGGCAATTCTGCGGGTACCTTTTCACCCACTGTCCAACTCCTCAACAAACTCTTGATTTTCCTTCGAGCGTCACCAAGAAGATCTTCCATTCTTAGTCCCACGTGCGGGAGCCAAGGGAAGATGATCGATTGTAATGAGACTTGATCCTTCTTGGGATTCCAGTTGTCAACGGCCTTCTGCACTTTCGGGAGTATGAGTTGGTCGAGGAGGTTATCGCGGATGAAAGGCGGAAGAAAAGTGCACCAAGCTTCGTACAACTTTACGGCAGGGATGGCAATCTCAGGTAGCCAGTCATTGTTTATACAAGTCCGTACTTTCGGCAACCAAACGTTCCAAAGTAGACTTTCAAAAGGTGACATTGGTCGTTCACTGGATAACATAAGATAAGTGATCTGGCACTGACGACTCACAAGATGCTTACATCGACAATTGGGGAGCTTGCGCATCCTTAGAACCATAAGTGTCAACCTGCAAATCGGGTAGTACTTCCTCTGTAGTGATTCGGAGTACGCGTCTCCACGTCCGAAACGTGGAGACGAAAGCCGTTGGATCCTCAAGGGGGTTCCAACTGGCTACCATACGTCGGACAATAGGCGCTATAGCTGCAACTACAATCTCATCTAACCGATATCGCTCAAATTCGCGGGAGAACTGATCGACCAAGCCGTAAAACAATGGCGAAAAAGGTTCTAGAGAAACCTCATACATAGTAGAAAGCTCCTTAGCTTTAGCATTGATGTCGTTTGCGACAAGTTGAACTTTTTGCAATCGCTCAATGACTAATTTGACGATTCATGAGATTTTACAGAAACTTAGGGATTGAAAGTACTCACGTTCTGCTTCATCTGCCACTTTCTTCCTGAGCCGAGCATCCTCTTCTATCGCAAATTTCTTCCGTTGGTCAAGAGCCTTCGCCTCACGTGCAAGTCCATCGAGATCGCTCTTACAAGCATCAGCAATGAGCCGAATGTTGTGTCGAACTTCAGGTATCCGGGTTGGATCGTTTGTGGGTGACCATGTACTTAAGGAAACTTCAGCAAGTGAAGAAACCTCGCGAGGCTAAAAAAGATCGCAGTGAAAGGGAAATGAAGTCTATGATAACGGAAGAACCTACCACAGCGCCAGTAGCATCTATTATTTGACCGATACCTGCGGCGGGGACCTCTTGACCTGCTTCAGCAAGAATCTGTTCGTACGACTTGTGCTCGATTTTTGTCTTTACTTTCTTCGGTCGTTTCCAGATATCTGACCGTTTCTGCTCTTGTTCCTTGACCTTTCTACGGAGGTTCTTGGTTTTTGCGTCTTCATCGTCACTAACAACCTCTCCACGACGTTTTGCTTCTCTTTTCGACTGTTCAGTCTTCTCTTTGAATCCTCTGTACGCGATACCCATTTTCTGGGGCCGCAGCTTACTCTCGACAGGAGTTACGATACCTTCCCCGGTAGTACCCAATCCAGTTCCCGCCTGCCAACCCATCTTTGACAACATACGTGCACCGAAACTTCCTGAGATTTTATTGAAGTGTGTCCTTTCTTCCGAGCTAAGAGGGACGGTCTGTTTCGAGGGCTTTGCATTGCGCACGAAGGAAGACTTGCCAAAAGTCGAGGGTAGGTCCTCCATAGACTCTGGAGTAGATGTAGACGTAGACGGCGCATTTCGAGATCCAATACCCCCTTTGGATGATCCAATACCACCTTTGAAGTTCGAGAAACCGACGCCGCCTGTGAAAGACGGATTGTCAGGAGGCTTCTTAGCACCCATCCCTATTCCCCCCCTCACCGGCCTTTCAAATTCCTCATCGTCATCTACCCGTACTCGAGGAGGTGCCGGCCTTGAGTCAGACTCGTTTGAGTCGCTAGATCCCAAGCTAGCCTCTTCGTCCAGTCCCTCGTCGTCATCGACACCTTCGTCATCCGAGTCCTTCTCTCTTCCCTCCTTCTCCTCCTCCTCCTCCTCCTCCTCCTCCTCCTCCTCCACCAAGTCCAAGTCCATCTCCTTGTCAAGATCCACCTGTTTTTCGCCTGAGACGAAAGCCGGGGCTTTTGTCCAGTCGCTTTTCTTCCTCGATTTGTTTGAACTGCCACCTTCATCCTCACTATCCTCACCGAAAATCCCATACAAAGCGTCTTCTTTGCCGTTCTTCCTCCTCCTTTTGTGCTGATACGGATTTTCGAAAAGTTGACGCTCCTCTCTTACTGTGGGGTCAGCTTCCGTGTCAAAATCTAGTTCAGACTCGTCGTTTGAGTCTGAATCGTCGCCATCATCAAGGACCCTTTTTTTGCGAGACATATGTACGTAGAATCGAGATAGAGTAGTTGTGCTGTGCGGGAGAACCAAATTAGATAGAAATCACCCGTCCCGAAAGTACAAATCCCACGTGGTCAGAGTGTCCTTTGAACAACCGCCAGCCGTGAGGCTTCTCCGCAATATAAGTATGCCCTCGAATTCATAGATCGACTCTGCATAGTTGTGTCATACGTAGAGAATTCTACGTGACATAATAGAGACAATAACAATCCTACACGGTATTGTTTGTCAGATGCCGATTTGCTGCCAACTTCATCCTCAATGTTCAGCCGCCGTAACTTATTATATTGACAACAAAAGAAGATCGGAAACAGCATGCTGTCGCAAGCCGAATTTATCAACTCGGTTCTCGACGCATTGACCCCTGCAATTGTTGGAGTTGTTCCGGTGATCCTGCGCATAAGCCAAGTAATCCATCACATAGTATAAAAGACAGGCGTTGGTCCATCACCAAATGCAATCCGCCTGTCCTTCACATTAAAAGCCATGGCTTACACGAAATCTTGGACACGACGCGTTGCGGCGGGCGTCGTGTCACTCTTGGCTACTGCTCGTTATGCCGCTTCTCAATTACCAAGTAGCTACCCTTTCATTTATCCAAATCAACCTTCTGGCGACTTCAGTCCGGCTTGGCAGCAATGTACGTCCTTTGATTGATATTGACGATAAGATACCCGTCACTGACCGACTTCAAAAGATTTCCAAGTGACTGAGAGACTTCCCAACGTGACCTTCAGTACCGGTGGTCGTGCTTACGCTGGGAATCTTCCTGTCCAGCGTGATGGACATCCAAACAACACTTTATTCTTTGTTGGCTTCGAGAAGACCATTGGCTCACTCACAGTAAAGAAAAGCCATGAGCCATGGGGCATCTGGCTGAACGGAGGGTATGGTGTTTCTTATGCAGGTTGGTCAATATTGAGCTGACATGATTTTGTGGGGGGACAGACCTGGGTCGTCGAGCATGTACGGATTGTCCTTTGAGGTATGTTTCGACTGAGCATTGTCTTTGAAATTGATCTCATACATTTGCAGAATGGGCCCATACGGATACACCCAGACTACTCCGTGACATCAAATGATTACAGCTGGAACAAGTTGGCAGATTATTTTTGGATTGATCAGCCTGTGTACGTTCCTCGCTTCAATGCTTTCCGTAAGGCGAGAGTTTATTTGATTTTAGGGGTGTTGGCTATTCCACCGCGGACGCTGATGGATACGGTGAGCCCTTTCTATTGAACTTGGATATACACGCTTGCTGAAAGAAGTGCCGATGTAGTTGCTGATGAAGATCAAGTTGGAGCAGATTTTGTAAGCTCGATTGACGACCTGGTTCGAATAACTATGACTTATAATTGTTAGATGGGCTTCCTATCAAATCTTGTCAAAGTCTTCCCTAGCCTTGCGACGCGCCCGCTCTATCTCACTGGCGAGAGTTATTCTGGTTACTATATTGTAAGCCTTGTCTTTTCTCGTTTGCATGTGACTTATACTGGGTTAGCCATACATAATGAAAGCCTACTTTGGATTAGAAAATCCACCAGTGAACATCGCCAAGATAGTCATCGGAGACGGTTCAATCGCTTCCGGTCAAGTGTTCGAACTTTTGCCCGCGGTTCGTTTTCCAATCAATTTCCGAGTATTCCCATGTTCATTAGGATCCAATTTCAGCTCACGGTCATCCAGACTCATCCACAATTAATCGGTTACGATCAAGACGTATATAAATACTTTGAAGAGCAGTAAGTTTGTTAGCTTGATCCTGCTGATCAGCACCAAGGAATCTGATCTATTATCAAGAGCTAAACTATGCCATTACGATGTTCATCTAACGTATCCTCAAAACGGAACAATCCCGCCTGTGCCTCTGAACCTTCCAACACAGCGAGACGTACCTTTCCTACTCAAGAGTTCTTTCTATCGAAAAGGTCTCATGGCAGAATTGAACAAACGATATGCACTTAAAAAGCGTAAGCTTTCGAGACGCGAGCAGGAAAGGGGTCGCGCTGCCTGGAAGAGAGACTTCTTGTCTGACAGACCCAGTGGAGTAATCGACCCTTGGGTAAATCCCTGTCTTTGCTTAATCAAAGGAGTGGATACTGACAGATGACTAGTACGGTTGTTTGCAACTTGACATGTTCATCGACTACGCCATCAATTACACGTTCCCTTGGAGTAAGTCTTTCAATCGGCTATGGGCCATTGTTTCATGAGTTGTTCAGGTTTGAGCAAGAATACTTCCACTTTCGGATTCGATGTATGTATAAAGACTGCCGTAGATTTTGAGCTTGCTTTTGACTGATGTGCATGCAGGTCTACGATGTCACAGATGCTACGAACCCCCAGATTAACCAAGACGCCAGTGTTTTCTTCAATGGTAAACGCACTCATACTTCTTCACTTTACTTTCTCATGCCCGAGATAATAGACCGCGCAGTTCGGGACGCGCTTCATGCACCTCAGAGTAAGGCATGGGCTCTAGACTTTGATTTCGTCTTTGGAAATCCCGATGGATTTAGTAAGTCACTCTGTCGTTTATTCAAGAGAAACGTACTGAGACCTGGATAGATGTTGATCCTAGTGAGTCTCTTCCTTCTACTATCGAAGCGTCTGACATTGTATTATCGCTACAGGCACTGAGTGGGTACACTGCTCTCAGTTTGATGTGTAAACAAAGTTAACGTTTGATTAATAGGCCCATGAACTTCCTAACGGAGTTGGCGACAAATGCGACCGCTCAGGGCGTTGGTGTCGTGCTCTATTCTGGTAACAATGATGCTCTCATTGCGCATAGGGGTACAGAAGGTATGACGCGTTCTTCAACCATTTTTTGTCAGCTCGAGCTTAATATCATTTTATAGTCACAATTCAAGTCCGTTGTATTTTTTAAGTGAGCTAATGGATCATTGACCGCGATTGTTAGAACACAACTTTCGGCGGTATTCAGGGATTCACAGTCAAGCCTTCTACACCGTGGTACAACGACGCGCACCAATTTGCAGGTATAATTCGTCAAGAGCGGAATTGGACATACGTGCTATTTGATAATGCGGGTCATCTCGTTCCCGCTGATAACCCCCAAAATGTACGAAATTTTCTGAACTCGTGTGTTCCATGTGGACTCACAATTCCTAAGGCCTTCGTGTTCCTCCGCGAGTTTGTTCTTGGCAATAATCAGACAGGTTTGGTGACCAAGACTGCCACTGGTCAGACGGTCGTTATTGGAGGGACCAATTCGACGTTGGCACAAGATGTCTTGCCTGGTGGTGATGAGATTTACTACGGACCTGGGGCCAAAATCTCGACCTATGTGTTCCCTTCGGCAACTCGAGCAGCCTGGAATTCGTTCATACAGACGGAGACAGCACTGCCATCCCAGACTGTTGCATGAATTTTTTGCTGTGTAACGATCATGATAATTTCGAATCCTTCAAATTCAGCTGGTACATACTGATTTCTGTACTATAATTCACAACCTCGCTGTGTTGATTCATAGTGGACGCTATCATTTCAAAATGTAACTACTGGAGATAATGCATGAAAAAACCGAACATGCGACGAGGTTATGTGCGGTGTTCAGTATTATCGAGGTCGGAGGGAGAAAGCGAAAAATATAATAATATTACTGCGAGGCATATGTATCTATCTGGGCTTGCAGAATTCCTTTCGGAATGTTTGCTGGGTTAACTTTCAATAGGTTCCAGCTTGGAGAGTTTGGTGCCTCGCAAGAAAGATCCTTCCAAGGCCGAATGCAACTCGGTTAAGTTGAGAACCTTGAGAGGCGAGTAGACACCGTCGTACGGTATAGTATCCTCCTAAGATCACCAGATTACAATCAATTCACCGTCAACGGTCATTGGGCGAGTCAATGTCTGAGTTACTAGTCTTCAGGGGTGTGGCGCCTCGGGTGAACAAAGACTGAGGAGTTCGTGGACTCATTTGACCGTTCTGAACTTACAACAGGCCCAGATCCTCGAATCAACGACGCTTGTTATTTCTGCATCCATCTGCACTATCGCTCGTGCAGTTTCAGAGCTTTTCCGTGCATGGCAAGATCACGAAGCCCAACCAGCACGCCTACTCCATTGACATCTATTCTAGCAAAGTACCTGAGCGGCAGATTACTGATTTATCAAACCTCTTCCGAGTTCCGAATTGAGAACGTGACGCGTCAAGCTTTCAAGGGCTTACGCGTCTTCGACACTGATTTTGACTTACACCATGGACGCACAACCCTCGTCATCCTCCGGTGCCATCGAACAGCGCAAGAAAGATGCTCTCAAGGCTTATAGAGAGGTTCATGTCACAGATTCTTAATACAAACCTTGTTGACATTTGCCACTCCTTAGAAAATGAGGACCCATGAAACTATTAGTGAAAGCCTCAAGAACCGTGTGTTGTGTTCTCTTTTGGTTTTACTCCTCGTCTAATACTATTTAGTTCGTTTCTCTCTCAAGGACTTAGAAAAAGAGTATGCCAAGACGGAAGACGACATCAAAGCCGTACAATCTGTCGGACAAATCATTGGCGAAGTCATGAAGCAACTTGATGATGAGCGGTGTGCGTTTGACGAGTCTCTACGCTGCTTGAAGACTAACGAATGATTTATAGTCATTGTCAAGGCTTCGTCAGGACCGCGTTACGTCGTCTCTTATCGTCCTGCACTTCCTGCGGAAAAGCTCAAGGCTGGAACTCGGGTTTCCCTCGATATGACAACACTTACAATAATGCGGATACTACCGCGAGAAGTCGATCCTTTGGTGTACAAGATGAGTCTGGAAGATCCTGGAGGAGCTTCGTTCGCGGGAATTGGTGGTTTGGGGGAGCAAGTACGAGAATTGCGCGAGGCAAGTAATAGTACTCTTGTTCCACCCAAATTCTGATAATTTTGTATCATCTAGATCATCGAACTACCATTACTCAACCCAGAGCTCTTTCTTCGAGTTGGCATCAAGCCGCCGAAGGGTGTCCTTCTGTACGGTCCTCCTGGAACGGGAAAAACCCTCCTTGCGCGAGCTGTTGCCGCCACATTGAACACGAACTTCTTGAAAGTCGTTTCATCAGCTATCGTCGACAAATATATCGGTGAAAGTGCACGTGTCGTGCGAGAAATGTTCGGGTATGCGAAAGACCATGAACCTTGTGTGATCTTCATGGATGAAATTGATGCTATTGGTGGACGCCGTTTCTCCGAAGGGACGAGTGCAGATCGAGAAATACAGCGGACTTTGATGGAGGTGTGTTAAGATTGCGCTCGAGATTATATGTTCCAGCTCATACTTTTGGCACGATAGCTTCTAAACCAGATGGATGGTTTTGATTCACTAGGAAAGACCAAGATAATCATGGCTACAAATCGGCCAGATACTTTAGACCCTGCTCTCCTCCGCCCTGGTCGTCTAGATCGCAAGATTGAAGTGCCCTTGCCCAATGAACAAGCCCGTTTAGAGATCCTTAAGATTCATGCTGCACCTGTCAACAAAGGTGGTGACATTGACTATGAAGCAATTGTCAAGGTACGTCTCGCTTTTCCCTCTTCAGACATCAATGAATAAAATTGTCTGGAAGCTTTCTGATTCCTTCAATGGTGCTGATCTAAGAAATGTTGTGACGGAAGCCGGCATGTTTGCAATCCGGGATGATAGGTCAGCCAATGATACAAAGGAAAACGTGAGGTTATTGAAATCCGTTTTTTTGTCAGAGAGTACATCAATCAAGAAGACTTGACAAAAGCTGCCAGGAAGGTTGGTGAGGCGAAGAAGCACGAGAGTGAGTACCTGTTTTCGGTATCCATTCACCTCTGACTCAACGGTCACTTTAGCCAAGATGGAGTATTCTACGTAGAACGAGATTGACCCACTATACCTATTAAGGACCATATAACAGACCAATGTAATACAAATTCCACATTTTCAAATTTGGCTGTGATTATGGAAAACGAAAAATAGTCCCAAAGAAACAGTGTACGTAAATTACATCCGCATGAAAAGTCCGACAGACTTATTAAAATTTGAATAATCCTCCTCTCTTCTTTTTCTTCTCGTCCTTCCCTGATTTACTGGGGACCGTCGAGTTGACGGATGAGGACAAAGAGTTTGTCGGTGACATTTTCGGGGCCTCCAGACGTTCACGATGTGCGGGGCGCGATGATACTGGCGCAACACGTTGAGGTGGCGCATCTTTGGTATAATACTTCTCATCGTAGTACTCCTGGAAGGTTCGTGTGCCTTGCCTTTCACGGAGACCGTTGGGCAAAGCTTTTGAGCCAACGCCACCGAGTTCTAGTGCCTTTAAATCATCGATAAATTGGAGTGGCGTAATCGTGTGCGTCGAACCTTCAATTCAGCCAAAATGTGAGTCAAAAGATTGGGCAGGAAGCAAGGGTGACTCACCAAGATAGATATCTCTGTTCAAGGTGCTCGAGAGCTGATAGGCTTCCCTCAGTTCTGAGAACGTGGCTCCACCGACAACGAATACTATGATGCGTCCCCGTACTTCTACTTGTGAGACGCCCGATCTTGCTCTATGCCACGATGGCTTCTGACTACGAAGAGATGTTGGCTGCGGGGGAGGGGACCGTAGACTCGAGGGCATCGGTGCTACTGCAGGAGTCTCCTTGACGTATGGGAACAACGAGTTATTTAGCTTGCCGGCCACATGTTCCTGCAATACTGGTTAGTCTCACCAATTTCAACATAAGGGAGTACATATACCTCAAGAAGTGCCCTCAGAACTGGCTTATAGCGAGATAGCTCGTACTCATCACCATTAGACGATCTTTGTTTGAACGTCTTCTTGCTGTCCCTATCGGCAGCAGTCTAACGCTGATTTAACAACCTATCTAACATTGAGCCGTGACTTACTCTGCTTATCCGAACGCCCATGTGAACCAGTGCATTTACAGCGTCCTGTTCTGCCAAGGTCAATCGCGCGTGTTGATAGAGCCTTCTACGGTCTTCCTCAGGAACACCGTCACGATATTGGATATACAAAGCGACGATGCGAACTTTGTTCATATTCCTAATCGCGGGATGTCAATAATTCTCTCAGAGAGCAGAAACTTGTAGAACACACGAACACGACGTCTCGACTATCAAGAAGTGGTACCATCTCCTCAACAAGATGTTTCGGTGTCTTTCCTTCTGCGGTCGCACCGGTCGCACAACACTGAAGTCGTTGGAAGAAAAGACGCTGGATCAACGAGAAGGGACATACCTGCTCAACATTTGCAACAAGAGGGAGTTTGTTGCGTTCAAAAATCGCCATGCAGTCTTGAGCCATACTCAAATGCAGAGAGAACTAGGAGACAAGATGAGCCTGGTGAGTATTCGGTAAACAATATGATTCTTCAACCTTCTCTCGCTGCTCTTGATACTGTGGTAGGTTTGCAAGCATATCCTTCATGTCATTCAGACTTGCGGCACCTTCTCTGCAAGTCATGGGTCGACGCAAAGCTGCCAAGAAGAGGAAATCTCACGTACCCCTTGAATACAGCATTTTCTTGCAAGAATTTGTTAAAGTCTCCCAATAGCTTATCAATAGCTTCTTTCATGTGCATATGTCTGACTTCTGTCCAAACTGTATCTGAGTCGGATAGCGTTGCAGTCTTATCTTCGTACGCGCCGACGGAGGATTGAAATTTATACCTGATGTACAAGTCAAGATGTTGACAAAGTAAGGATTGAGATGACGACGGACGTGTATTTGCCCCCATCGTCTATTGGGAGGAGATCGTTGACCATAGCTTGGTACGTAAATTCGTGAAGGAAAGGGGCGACCATGTCCATTGTTCGGTCAGTAATTATTAGGGTAGCTCGCGGGCGTGATGCTTCTGGGCTGCCCGGCGGGTATTTCTGTGAAGGTGGTTAGCACCAATAAACAACAAGATAGGCGGGTAATGTACACCGAAATCAGGATTTTGCTTCTTGTACTCTTCCAAAGCATCTTGTACGAAGAACGCGAGAATCTTTGTAGCATGGTCATTCTCAACGGCTTCGTAAGCTCTTGCTTCAGCACCACGCGCGAGGTTAGTACGCCACCGTGAGCTGGTTTCTGGCGGAGGGGGCGGACGCGTCGAAGCGTGAGGTTTGAGAGCACCTAGTGGAGGATGATGGGAAGGCACGTAATATCGAATGAGCGGGAACTCGTTAAATGCAATACAGACATTTGATATCTTATGTCGATAGCTAATCAGTATTATGGCTTGCGTCAGTTAGGAGCAATGCGTACCATCTTGGCGGCAAATCTCAAGTCCTCTTCAACGCGAATACGTGCCGCTTTAAAGGCTGTATCACTCCGTGGCGGGCTATACAAGCCAAAGAACATTGCTGGTTCTTGGATAGAAAATACCTGTGCCTCCGTTGCTGGAGATCATCTGAGGGGTGCCGAGAGATCGCAATTGAAAATAACATACCCCAGAAGTTCAAAAACACCTCTCTGAGTACCCGCAGGTATGGTTCAGCAGTTGAGGATGTCAGCCGTTGGAACAGTTGCTCGTCCAGACCTATCAATGCGTGTCATAAAGATCAATCGCGAAAATGCAAAACATACCTTCGATAAAGAACAGATGCGCGCCGGCATACTGCTTGACCTCCCCAGAGAAGTCTTTGATTATGCGGTCGACGTTTTGGGATGTCGGCATAAGTAGGTATAATGCCTCGAAACCTGGCTGAGGGTCGCGATAGTTGGAGATTGATTCTATTACTAGGTTGTGTCAGGCGCGACGAACTCGCTGTAAGAGGAGGGAAACACACAAGTAACATTCTCCTCTAAAACATCGAATTGCTTAAGCGTAGAACCCAGCAATCTCTGCGAGTGTTCATCGACAACTAATATCTTCCATTTACCCGGCGGATTGACGGAACGAAGCACTTCTAGGAACTCTGCAAATAGTGGGGTCAACTCTGGAAACAGGGAGCGAACAAAGGTTGAACACACTGTTTCTTACTAGAGTTATCAAGGATGACATCAAGAAATGAGGAGGCGCAAGATAGCCAAAATGTTCTTGTTAAGGTCTCGAAACGGCGTCCCTGGCTGTCTTGACTACGGCGATATCCGATCATGTGGGTAGTGGCATCGTAATCTGGTATCGTACTATCCTTAAGATATTCCACGCGAAGAATCATTATATATAATCAGTAGGTCTATACAAACGTCGCAATAACACCTGCTACGATAGCTGCACCGAAGAAAGAAACTGTGTTCGTGAAGCCAGCACTAGCACTCTTCAAATCTACAACACCATCTCCATCAATGTCAAATCCACCTTTTGAATTGTTGTAGCTAGGGAATGTGTTGTTGGTGTTGGATTCAAAGTAGAGATTTGATGCGGGTAGGTTGTTGCATTTGCCGATGGCCTCCAACTAGTTCATCTATGTCAGATCCTGAAGTAGAATAGAGGTTGAGAATTACTTTGAAAGGAGGATTGTGTGTCATAGCTGCATTGAGGGTATAACCAACGGCGAGATCGACAGTAATCTGGTAGAGGTCGTGTTGAAGAACAACGAAGCTAGATGTAGCTGTTGGCATCACTGATGCAATCACCAACAAAAGTAGTCTCCTTACCCGGTGTTGATAACTGTAGCGTTAGAAAGAAGGTTTTGGAAGGTGGCGAAGGAATCCGGTCCAGCAACCAAACCGCCAGCGACTTTCCAATCTGATCAAGAGTATAAGAAGACTCGACGCAGAATAGAAGTCAGATAACATGCCGTTGGTGTCAAATTGGCCACCATTAGGTGTGCGAGTCCACATAATAGGAACCAAGCCCATTGCGAGGGCAATAGCACGGACCCGATCGTCTATCGTATAACATAGACATAAGTGCATGAATTAAATGAGATCAGAAGCGTCTTACCAATGTCGCCATAGGGAGGCCGCATCGTGGTGGGAGTGACACCGAGAACAGTACGGATGGCATGACGAGTCCATCCCAGCTCAGCAACAATCTCTTCATTCGTCAGAGATGTGAGATGCTGTAGACACGGAAGTCAAACCTATTCAGCTCTGATATATGAATACTTACCTTGTGTGACCATGTGTGAACGCTGATTTCATGGCCGGCCATGTATTCTTCGATCAAGATTTGGGGACGCTCAACTACACGAGATCCTACAACAAAGAAAGTAGCCGAGATGTTCTTCTGGTTGAGGTAGTTCAACAATGTTCTTCGACATGATGTTAGTTGTTAATTGTGGCAATTGAGTTCGTGGAGCATACTGAGCTATTTGTGGATTGTGAGTAGTGTTTTCAACGAAAAAAATAAGTACTTCAACTCACTGTAAGGCGATGGCCCATCATCGAAACTTGTGAAGATTGATCATATTGTTCATACGAACACCAGAGTTGCTTACCTGACACCCCACGTAAGCTTGTCAGGGCAAGAAACAATATCTATTGAAAGGTTAGCGAACGACGAAATGAATAGAATTCAGAGCCTTACCGGTGGGTCGTGTATAACCACCACATGTCCACCACCCGCGGTTGGCAGCATCGGCGGCGGCGGCAGTATCGTTGACGCAGGAACCGTCCACAGTTCGAGGAATATTCGGAATGTTCTTTCCTTCAAGCTCTTTCATCCACATCGTTACTTCGTCAGAGTCTTTTACAAGTCAATTGCGAGATCAACAATGGATGAGTAGACGATTACCTGTGGAAGGGATATGATCCTCCGCTGGCCAATCGGCAAGGTTGAACACGACTAGTAGATTGAGTAAGGCGACGAGGTCGAATCTGATTAGATGAGGACGTACAAGGAGTTGGGAGCGGAGGAGCACCAGATACAGGAGGGGAAGCACCAGCAGAAAAGGTCTGGCTGACGGGGAGTGTAGCTTGGGAGGGCATACCAAAAGTGATGCTCGAAAGTGGGGGAATAGAAGTGCCTGTAGGAGCTTGTAAAAGAGTGACTCCAGTCGCTCCAGTCGTTCCAGTAGCCACTGCCTGACGTTTGTGAACAATCTCAACGTGGCGAGGATTCAAGGCATTGGCATTGGCATTGGCAACCAGAAGAGCCAGAAGAGTCGCGAGAGAAGACGAGCGCCTCATAATTGGTAGCGAGCGGGTGATAAAAGAACGGCGGTTGCGCTTAGGGCACAGATAGTGTCGAAGAACGGGGGGAACAAGAAAAAACAAATCACCACACACATATTGAGAGCCAAGGATTTTTTTCGCTCACGTGGAAATGATCAAGATGGAAACTATTGTAATGGATAAGATGTTTTCTAAGATGTATTATATTGGGCGGCTAAAGACGTTTTCATCAAGACACATACTATAGCGCACAAAAATCCAGCTAGACCCATGTCCCGTCTAAGCCCTCGTAAAGCAACCAGAGAGCGTCTTTGAGATATCTGGCGAAAACATCTACCACGCGGAAAAAAGGGCCTTAATAATAGGCCGTGATGCGCCTATGTATATGTATTGATGCGGCATCAATCTCTTGGCTTTTGCGGATCGACTATAGATAGCGCCGGGACCCAATAATAGTAGACAGATACCAGCATCATTGGTGTGTGCGCATCGCCCTTCATCTGACTGTCCTCAAAAGCGCGTACCGATGCACGCAGCACTTTTCCACAGCACTTGACAGACAGGTCTATTACAGTGTAACCGATCCGACGATGCATGATCTGTGTACATGTGCGACGTGGTCTTGTGATTCGTTTCATTACGCGTCAGTGTAAATGCCACCATTCCTGTTTCTCTCCATGAAGGCCGTAGTCTCGTACGACGTGACACGGTGTTTATTTCCACTCCATGATGAGGGCCGCCACGACTGTATCTCGGAACCTACCTCAAGGACACTGCCTGAACCGCCAAAATTGAACACAACCAGCCTTCGGGTCCATGTTCTTATTTCTCTCGATTGATATCATCTTGGCGAGGCGCTTCCATTCTTGGGAATCTTTGTTTTCCTTGTCATGACAAATCGTCGTGCTCCAACCAGCGATCTTCTGTACATGAAACGTGAGATAAAAACGCTTGCACACGCGTCATGAGATGATCTGGGGCGACGTGGTTTTGATTTCCGCTCATGATGAGGCCAGGACTATTGTTGCGCAGCTGTCAATCAAGCCTGCCTGAACAAAAAGCTAGCCATCGGGCCCAAGTCTTTGTTCCTCGTCTTGGAGAGGCACACACTCTCTCTTGGGGTGATGTAAAAGTAAAAAAGCAAACGGGACCTCATCATATCAGATTGTCGCGTTCCAACTAGCAATTTTCTAACATACACATGTCATCAGACGATCTGGAACGATAGTGCGCCATAAGCACCCCTTCGAGTAAAGTAAACTAAAAACCAGAAAAGTTCCACATAGTGCGCTGACGATTCCTTCTCAATATTTCCACTTATTTCCACTTGAGAGGCTTTTACCGCCACAACAATCTCACAATTCCAAGTATTCACACTCGTAATCCATCATCACGCTGGTCGTCGTGTTCTCTCCCGTGCACAAAACACGAAGGAAGCGCGCGCGCGCGCGTGTCATGAACGCACCCACTCCCACCTAAGCACCTTCACAACCTCACACATTCATTCACTCGTGATCCATCATTACTATGAACAAAATACAGATGCAGAGGGGGAGCGGAGGGGCAAAAAAAATATGACGACGTGGTAAAAAATAACGCACTACAAACCGTAAAAGAAAAAGAAAAACGCGATGCAACGAAAAAGAAAAACACTCAGCAGAGCAGATACACTATACGTAAACGACTAAAAGAAACGCAAACGAAACGAAACCCTACACTACAAAGAACACACCACCATCACCGGGGCACAGACACCATCGACGCCGCATCCGACAGCGGGCGCTGGGACGCATGCGCCGCCGTCGTGCGCAGCGCAAGCACACGATCATCCGACACGATCAGTATCTCGTCCCGCCCGACCCCCTGCGGGTTCCACTGCTGCTGCTGCTGCTGCTGGGGCGGGGGGTACGCATTCGGATGCGGATGCGGGTGCGGGTGCTGATACGGCGCATACATCGGCGGCGCATACCCCCCATACACCTGATGCGCATGCTGTGGCGGCGGCGGCGGCGCAGCATAGGGATGATGATACTCGTACCCCCCACCCCCCATGTACGCCTGCACAGGACTAGCAGCGTTCGTCACCGACGGCGGCGTATCCGCAAACAACAGCCGCAGGTTCGCGCCCTGGATCACCTGCGACAGCTGCCCAGTCTCAATATGCCGTACTTCGACAAACGACGGCTCGAACGCCAACACATACGGCTCGTGCAGTGCTTTTCACCGTCCGTGAGTGAGGAAAACAAGCGGGGCAAAACGTCAAAAACTCACCGAACCCGGTAGGGTTGCCCTCCCAGTGGACCATAAAGTCCTTGCGCGACTGACGGCCATTCTTGTTGACGTAGAAAGCAAACTCTGCACAATAAGTAACAAGCTACATTGCACACGAGAAACGCGGACGCACCATCATAACACAACAAAAACTCGTTATGGATCCTATAAATCGCCATGGGCCTCAAATTCTCGCGCTTGCGCACAAACTCGAGGTTCTCATCATTAGGATCCAACAAGCCCTGGGTATCCAAGCTCTCAAGATCGACAATCTCGAACCCCCTCGAACACCCCACACACATCTTGGTCTTGAGATAATGGATCGACGTCGACTCTACCGGAATATAAAACTCCTACAAACCACCACCGATCAGACCAACCGTCGTCCCAACGCAGCGTACTCACCCTGAACAGCTTAAGCGTATCATTCCCGCCCTGCAACAGCTTCCTAAAAGTCGGCTTCGCGCGCCCGCGGACATTCTGATCAATCGGCTCAAGCGTCTTAAACGTACTCGACAACTGGCTCGACTTGACAATACAAACCAGCACCCGCCCCAGACAAAACCCCGCCTTGAAAAACGACGTGTGCGACGAAATCCGCTTCGCGCGCTTCAGCCCCGCCAGCGGGTCGTTCGGATCCAGCGCATCAAGCGGGAACGTGATCACTTGTCGCTCTGCCATGCGATGAATAAATCAAAAACGTACGCGTAGACGCGGGTTCGTTACCTGACAGGACAATCAACAGCTGGTAGTCCTCCAAAACATCCACCTGCGACACGTCCAACAACGCAAGGACCCGCGTAGGTTCCCGCCCGGTATCGCGGAGGTCAGTAAAATACACACCGTCGTTGGTCCCATACACAATCTTCCGCCCGCCGTCTACACATTCATCAGTCAGCCACACCAACGCCGGGGGGGGGGCACTCACTAAACGGCGCCGCACAATTAACCCTATTCGGCCCATGAAAAAACCCCTCATTCAGTACAACCGTATCAAAAATCATACTCCGCTCCCTCAACACCGTCTGCTGCCTCACAATCAAATCCAGCCACTTCCGATGCAGCACCGGCGTCGGCGCCCACAGCACGAGATTATAAAACTTGCGCCCGAGGTGCATAAAGTTGATCCAGTTCTGCCCCTTCGCCTCGGCCTTGACGACGATGGGCGGGACGCCCGTCGCCGACACGCGGGTCAGCGACTGTTTCCTTACGAGCGCGTTCTTGCCGCGCTTGTTCGCGGTCTGCGCGGCGTCTTCCGGCGCCGCGATGAGCAGGAGCTCGAGCGGTATCGGCTGGGAGGGCTCGGATATGCGTGGGGTCTGCGGGAAGGATACAAAGTGTGCTCACGCGTCGGTAGACCTTGAACTGCTCGTGCTGCTTCGCTTTCATGGGCTTGGTAAAGAGAATCGCGTGGTCGAACATGTATACTTGAATGTCCCCGTCGCGCTTGTTGAACGTGTCCTTCCCAATCAACTGCCGGCCTTCCTCGTCGAGACGCAAGTCCTGGCAGGGGTCGTGAACAAAAACCATCGCATGGGATGCAGACCACGCACCACTTGTTCGCCAGGTCTAAACACCAGCTGCTGCTCCAGCTGCATGAGATTAAACCGGTTCTCCGTCTTGCCGCTCTCCTCGTTGACTCTGCGCAGGAAATCACGGACGATCGTGATCACTTTCGAAAGCGCCATCTTGTCCGGGCTGTCGTCCGGCGTATGCTTGAGCACCGCCTCAAGCAGCAGAGGGTACCTCGCCAGCCTCGTCGTGGGTTTCGTAAGATATGCATTCAGCTCGAGCTTGCGCGACTCTGGCAGTCGTTCGGTCGTCTGTGCTCACGTTAAAGCCATCAGCGGACACTCGCGCGCCACACACCTCGACAAAATGAGCAAAAGCAGGATTCGCATTCTTCTCCTTTTCAAACTCGTACTTGCCATACAGCTGATGAGAGCCATACTGCACAAACGGACCGAAATGCGGGACGGCGTCCAGTAGGACGTCGCCGATGCGCTCGACGACGGCATACGACTTTTGGCGCTTGTTGAGCGCGTCGCGCAGGCGCGTGTTGACGGCGATGATATCGTGCAAGTTCCAAAAGACCTGCGTGAGAAAGTCCGTTCTGCGGTCGGCGGGAATCACGTCCGAGTCTTTGAGGCGGCCAATCCACGTCTGCAAACCGAGTGAGTGGGTTGTGTGGGCACAGGAAAACGCGTACATCACGAAGGTACTCCATGTCGCGGACGAAATCGCGTTCGGTGTAGATGACCTCGTTGATGGCCTCCTGGCGCTTCTTTTCGGCGTCAGAGACGCTGTTGACGATTTCCTGCGGGACGGAATGGATCCAGAGCGTCCCGGGTTCCTAGACAAGAGTCAATGTGCTGGATGATGGGATGGGAGAAGACTTGCAGCAATGTCACCTAGACTTTCACGGCTGATTTGCTTGGACAAGCCCGGCTGGGGCTTCATGTTCAGCCTCGACTGCTGTTCGAGGCGTCTCGGGCACGCGATGCTGTAGCATAGCTGGTCTCGGGAACAGGTGGGGGAGTAGCAGTCGGTGAGCAGAGTGAAAACACCAGATGGAAGCGGAACGTCGTCTGAACCGACAGAGCCTTTTCTTGGTCTATTTGGGACGAGCGACGAGCCGTCGGTTTTTTCCTGCGCGCGGAATCAGTGGCATGACCTGGACGAGCGAATGCAAATACCTCGGCAGAGGACTCTGCGCCGGCCTGGGGAGGCAGGTCGCCGCTGACGAACGGACTGGGGAGCATCGTGCGAAAGTGGTAGAGTTCCGCGGCGCTGTCGCGCAAACGGTGGTCATAGGTGACGTCGTGGAAAAACTTTTGCGCGTCGAGGGCGCGGCCGAGGAGGAGGGCGAGGTTGCGGTCGGTGGTCTTGATGATATAGGCGATTTTGTCGACGGCCTCGCGGCCGTCAAAGGCGTGCTTGTAGGTGAGGCCGTCCTTGACCTTGTCGGAGAGAGAGATGCGGTCGCGAAAGGCCTCTGCGACGCGGGAGAGGAGGGCGGGGTACACGATGGGGGTCTTGCGGAGGGAGACGGGGGAGCTGCGGTCGGGGGGCCGGGAGAGACGGCGCTGGGCCGAGGACATGGACATGGACCTGTCCTGGGGCGTGCGGTCGCGGCGGGGCGCGGAGAGCGTGGGAACGGAGGCAAAGGACTCGAAGGAGCGGCGGGCAGCGGGGACGGACGCGGGCACGGAGGCGACCGAGGAGCGGACAGAGGCGGGGGCGTGGGAACGGGCCCAGGGGAGCTCGCTGTCGTCGGCGGGGGGCAGGCGGGGGTCGAGGGCAAGGACAGGGCGGGGGAGCGGCGTGTCCGGGGGGCTGGCGAATATCGGGGCAGGGCGTGGGGGTGGGCGGGGGGCGGGCTGGGGGCGCAGAGAGCCGGGGCGGCCAAAGATGTCCTCGTAGGCAGCATGGCGCTTGTCGGGGGGCTGGCGAGGGCCGAGCGGGCGGTCCATGGCTGCAGGAGCAAACCTGTCACGCTTCCGATATCCGGCCCGACCACCTCGGCATCTCCCGCCGCTTTTCTCTCCACAACCATGCCCACCCGCGCCGCCATCCTCGCCCTCTACGCATCCACCCTCCGCGTCTCCCGCAGCTTCTCGTCCTACAACTTTCGCGAGTACTTTCTGCGCCGCACCAGAGAGTCCTTCCGCGCCATCCAGGTGTGTGTTCTTCTGTCTGCGCGCGCCCGCCATGACCGTGCACACAGGCCGAGCCGGACGCCGCGCGCGTCGACGCAATGTACGCAGAGGCGGCGAGGGAGCTGGCGGTGCTGCGGCGGAGTGCGGTGGTGAACCAGCTGTACGGGGGATGGAAGCTTGCAGTCGAGCACACAGCCGTGTAAATAGATGCAAACATTCGGCAGACGCCGGTCGCCCACATGAGTGCTGCAAACAACGTGCGATTGACCAACCATGCCTCTTGCCCGCCGCCCGTCCGCCACAACGCGCGCCCCGCCCGACGCCCAGCCCCCCGACCACCCCGTCCACGCCTCCAGCACGCTCACGATCGTCCGTGTCCCCGACTCGCCCCGCAGACCCGCCCACCGCCCAGTCAGCTTTGCCGCCTCCTCTTTCCGCCCCGCGTCCCCCTCCAGCCCCCGCACCCGCCCCCATCTCTCCCCCGACCAGCTCGTCCACCTCGCACGTGCCCCGGCCCCCTGCCCCCCTGCCACCGCCCCGCCCACCTTCACCCCGCTCCCCGACGACATCCTCCTGCCCTTCATCGATCGCCCCGCCGAAGTCGCCGACCTCATCGCCACCCCGCCCTCTGCCAAGCTCTTTTCCCTCCTCGAAAAGACGCTCGCTCCCGTCACAGTGCCCGCCGACGATCCCTCAAAGTGGACATACGAGCAGCTCCACCGCCACCTCACCCAGGTCTCCCGCCAGCACGCATCCGACGCTCTCTGGGTCCTCCAGGCCCGCAGATGCATCATCGCCCACTCCGAGCTCATCTGGGAACGCGTCAAGGGCGCCCTGGGTGTCCCCCCCGAGCTTGATCTCGACTACGATCCGTCAGACTCGAGCAGCGTCGACACGGACGACATATCCGACGACCACGGCCGCTCTGCGCGCGGGCACTGGGACGACTGGGACGCCATCATGGACTCGCCCGTCTACGCCCGCAGGCACTCTGGCCCCGGCTCCCCCATCCAGCCTCTGTCTCTCGCCGACCCTCCCTCCACCTTTCTCTCCATCGAACCCCTCCTCGCCTCCTCCCAGCCGCACCACGAGCCCGCCGCGCCAGGCCTCGACGACATCCAAGAATCCGCCGAGGAAGACGAAGAGCAGTCCGACGCCCACGACCCCGACCTCATCGCCCCGCGCGACATCCAAGGTCTCCGCATCTCCACCACCCCCGTCTCCCTCCCGCTCTCCCCCCCCCCCGCGCTGCCACAGCCCCTCTCCCCCATCTCCCCGCTCCCCCCATACGTCTACCCCGCGCCGCGCCCGCGCGCGCCCTCGGGGACATTCACCCGCCCACAGCCGGGCACCAGCGGCCTGCCCCCGGCCTTCCGCCGCTCAGGGTCCGCCGGGTCCCTCAGGTCCCTCCGCGGCTACGCCGCCGACCACGAAGACGGGTACGCCTCGTCCTCCGCGTCCGACGCCGCGCCGAAAAGCCCGCTTTTCCCCAGCAGCTTTGCGCACCTGAGCGCGGAGCCGACCCTGGGCCACGGGTGAGTCTTGCGTCCGCACGCGGTGTGTTGGCGTTGACGTTGACGTTTGTGCACAGGGACGCGGCGGGTAGGCTGGGTGCGAGCGGGGGCAGTGTCGCGGGGTACAAGCGGCTTAGCTGGGGCGCGTCGCGTGTGTAGTGTACGAGACGAGTAGGCTGGGTGCGAGCGGGGGCAGTGTCGCGGGGTACAAAAGGCTTAGCTGGGGCGCGTCGCGTGTGTAGTGTACGAGAATGTACTTGTTGTTGCGTCACGCGTCTCGAACCAGGTTCCTCGCGTCGTGGACCATGGCGGATGGACGCCGGGGCCATTATCTCCATTGTGTCTGTCAAATCGCATTGTACGAGTAATCGCAGAGGATCCATACGCTATGGAGATGGTTTGCTTGCCCGGGACAATCGTGAACCAACACGGATCAGATTGTGGGAATGTCATGCGTACATAACATACGTACATACGGAGGTTTCGCAATCGTCATTCTTCCTCCCATCTATACGCTATGGAGATCACGTCCCTGGAGGGTCTGAATCCTCCTGTTTGTGGGGCCGGCGATTTCCAAGCGCATTGTACTAGTAGTCGTCGGTACGCTATGGAGATCACTCGCGTTCCTGGATGCGGCGTCCGCGAGTGCGAGTCCCTTCTTGGGTCTGGCTACAAGCCACACCGTGCAGTGGCCGCTGCCGCTACGACGCCGTTTGGTCTGGTCCGGTCTGGTCTAATGGCGGATTAATCTTTTATGGGAAGGACATTGAGCGCTGAGCGCTGAGTGGGCCCCGCAACGTCAGCGCGCGTGTCCCGAGTCACCCGCTGCACGCGGACCAAACCGTCTCCCGAAGAAAAAAAAGAATACAGAAAAACAAACAACCTGGGATAATCGTGGACTAACATGGATCGTACGTACGTACAAACCACCCTCAGTAATCGACACAGCTTTCTTTCTTCGTACGCGACCACGAGTACTATTATCATGGTCACATTGCGTCTGTCAAATACATACGTCTCAATCGCAAGAAACGGACGGTTCCTAGTCGTCATTCTCATGTTTTGGGAAATCTTCCATGAGCAGAGAGGGGATCTATGTATACGGTATGGAGATTACGTTCCTGTTCCTGAATATGGAATAGAGCGACCTGCTTGTCATACGGGTCTGAATCCTTCTGTTTGCCGGACCGTGTCCACACGCTGCGATTGCGTTCCTTCTCTCGTTTCTTGTTTTGGACGCGTGACTTCGTCTGGTCGTGGCGCGGTCTGGTTCCCGACGCGTGACGTCACGCGTCAAGCTCAGCCTGAGGATGCGGTCCTGTTGCCTATCTCGGAATGTCATTCTGGGGTGTTGTGTTGTGACTAAGAAGCGTTCCACAGCGTGAGACTGTATGCGGACTTGTACTAGGATACACCAAGATGTATCACAAATTGTCATATACCAGATTCTTCGCGAGTCCATATGGGAATATTATACATGCCATCTTGGAATTTCTAATCCTCAGCACCTTGCCTACTTGGTGCACAACGCACATTTACAAGTTATCCCATACTTTCGAAGTGCCTTTCGGCGTTCCTGTCCACCAAGTGACGAATCATCAAGGTAAGAAATGAAGATTTCCTCATCGTTTTCAATGGGACCGATAGCGCTGATTCGCATGGAGAACGAAGCAACGTCAAAATCCCACGTTGCGTTGGGCGTGCACCTGCGATCAGGGAATCAGCACTCGCTTCTCCAAGCAAGACGAACCCGTACTTGTGGTTGATACGAGAAACGTGTTTGAATATCGCAGAATTCTCAAACCTTTCCTTCCCATCTGCGCTTCGAACCACGACCGACAGCCCGTTCATCTCCATGCGATCCAGAATGGGGCCGAGACCCTCTTTCCTATCGTGCGTCTTGAATTCGTAAAACGCCTTCTTGTCCGAGGGCGGCAGCCGGTCGAGACATTTCTCGAGCATCATGTTGTACTGACGCATCTGCAGCTGCGTCACCTGTGCAGACGAGGCTTGGAAGCCAGGAGGCATCTTCACCGGCACCCCCGTCGCCGCAGCAGGGATCAAAAACAACGGCCGTTCAGCCAGGATGAGATCGCCGGGGTCCACGCGACAAGACGCGAGCATCCCGACGCCGTTGCTGGACGAGCCAAGCCGGTACCGCGTCTGCGTCGGTTTGGGGACCGGAGAGGGGAACCCTGGTGTCGACAAAATAGCATGTTCTTGCCGGCGGCCTTTGAAGAGGCACAAAGAGTATGATCCGGCCCCGGAGTTGTCTTCGAAGAGTGGAGGTCGGGGCAGGGGCGGCAGAACGGTGCATTTAAACTCGTCGTCTGCCTGTGGTGCAGCGCCAGGAGCGTCGTAACGATACTCTGCTCCAGACGCAGTGAGTTTTTGATGAGGCAGCAGGGTGGGTGCGATAACGTACGTGGGTGGGCAAATGCTTTCTGGCTGGACTGGGCGACGGGAGTTTCGGTTTTTTTGTTCTTGTCGACGAGGAATCCTCGTTTCATTGTGTGCAAGTCGGATGCGTGCGTGCGATGTGAAAGCGGTCGTTTTTATGCTAGGCTGTGCCCAAACGATACGCTTTTTTCAAGTAAAATAAGTTAGTTCTTCGGACGATAGGCTTTATCAACGGTAAAAAGACGCCTGAAAATATATGGCCCAATCCACTCAAGGCATCGCTTTAGCCGCCCATCAAGAGACAATTAGCCTCATCCAAAGTTGGGCCATCGTGGCCCATATTTCAGGCCGCAGCGAGCCCTAAAATCACGCGACAACACACAAGGACGAGAAGAAAATCAGACTTACGTGTATTGGGGGAAGCTTTGAAACGTTGAACTCCCATTGTCCGCATTCGAAGGACGTAAAGTTAAAACAACGTCCCGATAAGATAAGATTCTTGCGATTATATTTTCCAAGGGACCTGTGTGGGTCCAAAAATCTTAGCGGTGTTCGCCACCCATGTCAGTTCTCCCTATAACTCGGCTGTTCCGCGGGGAACTCCACACTGCCGCGATTTCTGGGCCCAATATCCAAGTGCTTGACACATCGTATGGATCCCATCCTCTTCCTTTATGCGTCATTTTCTCAACGGTGTACTTTAGCACAGGAGACATACGCCATAAAGCCATAGCCTCTGCTGGACCTGTCAGGTGTGCGGCAGTCGATCAGGGCTTCCGTTACCTGGCCACTGCGGGAGATGACAAGATACTCAAGATATGGGAGATTGATGGTCTGAAGCTGGTGAACGAACGGTAAATCCAAGGCCTTGCACCCCATCGATATGATCCGAACGACTCAAATAGAGAACTTCCAAAACGCCCGACTGCGATTCTTTTCACGGCGGACGCAAAGACTATTCTCGTCTCTGACAAGTTCGGCGACGTGTTCAGGTCACTTTTGCTGCTCTCAGTTCAAAATTCTGTTGTTCAATGCAAGATAGCACAGTTACGCGTTTGAATTCACACCCTTGACAGAGAAGCAAGAGAAAGACGCTCTTTCTTCGCACGAAAACCCATCCGGTGGTTCCCTTATTCTCGGACACACATCTCTCCTCAACGCGTTCCTCCTGAGTCACGACGAAAAATACATCATCACTGCGGATCGCGACGAACACATCCGCGTGAGCTGGTATCCGCAGGGGTACAATATCGAGATGTACTGCCTCGGCCACACAAAGTGAGTCACAAATCACCATAATGGTAGCTGCTTCACCGACGAGGTATAGATTTGTTTCGGCTATCCATAATCCAGCCTTTGCGCCTGCGGCACTCGTGTCTGGCGGGGGCGATCCAATGCTGAAAATCTGGGACTGGATGACCGGCGGTGTCAAGCATGAAATACCCGTCTGGGATACCGTCGAGCCGTATATACGGATACGGAGCTCCAAGAGAAAGCGTGGGGCAGACAGCGAGGATGCTCCAGAAGTTAGGCGGAGGGGACGTGGTAAGAAGACGAAGGGAAAAGGCAAGACGAAAGATGGTGCAGAAGCAGAAGCCGTTGACGCAGAAGAGGCTCCTGTGACTGAGACTTTAGACGATGCTCCAGCTGCCTCTATGGGGAATCCAGTCAACGTGGAGGAAAAAGCTGAAAAGGTGCTTGTAATCCATAAAATTGAGACTACGGCATCGCGTCGTATCATTTTTAGTGTAGTTGGGTGAGTTTCTACATCACTCAAGGCAGATGTGACTGATATGGTGCTTCCAGTGCAACAGCACTGTTCTCGGTTGATTATCCAGGCGATGGGGCACCTGCGGAAATCCGTCCACTCGAACTAGGACAGCCCGTTCTCGATTTTGTTGTTGCTCAAGACGACCGGATATGGGTGACTTTGGATGGAAATTGGGTCGACGGTACAGAACCTACGAACAAGTGCTTTTTCCTGGTTATCGAAATCTCAGAATCTGGAGAAGTACGGCCCCATCGTCCACTTATAATAATAATCCTTCCTCACCTCGCTTTCAGCTCTCCAAGTCAATCTCTGAATCGCCCATCATCAACGCATTGAATTCAACAGCTCTTCTTCCAGGTAGGTATCGCACATCCTACATGAGTAGGCGACTGACTCAATCAAATTCTGCAGCCACTGGGGATGACCTCGAGAAATTAGAACTCTACAACGATCTCGTCGCTATGCCAAAAGGTTATGAAGCGGAAAATGACCCCGATGGCGACACTGCGCCACCAGAACCGGAAAAGCAGAGCAAAAGGATACTTGGTCGACTTAAAAACAAAGAGAAGGTGCTCCAAAAAGAGCGACAATTGGCTGGTGCCGTTGATGATGGAATTAAAGAGCCTGATGTTAAAAAGGCAAAATCAAATGCTGGGGATGGCGAACAGGACGTGAACATGGCAGAGGCAGAGTAGTAGTACTAATGACATTATTACACGCAAGGCAACATAGCAATCCATCAATTGGACTGGGAGGGAACATATTCAGACTTTGGACGGCTTCCAAGGCCAGTCTGTACGAGTTTCATTCAAGGCACCTATTGCATCAAAAATAAGGACATACCTTTGCATAAATCTGCTCGATCCAGTGCATGTTTGCAATAGAATCCTCCTTATCCACCCACGTCTGAGTTGTGCGTCCCTTGACACGATCAACAAAAGCCTCCAGCTGGAACCTGTATGTCGTCCACCACGCCTCTCCCTTGCCTTCCATCTTGCCATCTGTAAAGGTGTATACTTTCTCAACTCTCGTCTTTGTTTTCTCACGGGCATCCTTAGTTGTAACCTTGATTGAATGGTAAAGGGTAGGCATAACAAAGTTATAGACCTCAATCTCTCCACCCTCGAGTGTAATGGTTGCGTTCACGAGGGGCATGGGAGGGATGAAACCATATATGAGGGGCATTGCGAGGTCGCATTCAAGCGACGCAGTCACATTGTTAGGAAGGGCAAGTGTTGCAGCAGTCCTGCGATCAATATTGGGTTTAAAAGATGCTGAAGAGTTGACCGGGATGAAAACGCTATGTTCAGCAGAGATGACGGACGTGGGATTTGAGGAGGATAAATATCGAATGACGTTGAGAGTGTAACATCCCATGTCCATGAGTCCACCCCCGCCCAGAGCATAGTCGTACCTAATGTCCGTAGTCTTCGGTCCTAGTCCTTTGGGAACTGAGAGTGAAGCTGAAATATGTTTGATGTCTCCCAACTCTTTGCTGTCAATGATGGCTTTGACGCGTTGTATGGCGGGATGGAAGCTGTGACGACGGAATCAAAGTCAGGAAATGCAAATGGAGCATGGCAAGCTCACCGATAATGGAAGGCCTCCAGGAGGACGAGACCCTTTTTTTCGGCAAAGTCAAACATTTGACGAGTTTCTTCGGCAGTATCTGCGGAGGGCTTCTCCAGGAGAACATGTTTTCCGGCTCTCAACGCCTTCATCGTCCATTCATAATGAAGGCCATTGGGCAACTTTGGTCAACTCATGAAGAGACTCATGTATATATAGCGGAATGAATTGATACACGTACAGGGTTATAGATCGCGTCAATTTCAGGATCGTCGATTAACTCTTACAATTGTACGATGTCAGGGGCCAAAGTTATCGACAATTGAAAGCGCAGAGCGTTACCTTGATACCCATTGGGTCCCCCATACGCCTTTTCAAAACCGTACTTTTGTGCAAAGGCAGTTGCTTTGGCCTTGTCACGCGCCGCTACAGCATAGAGGATTGTTTCTGGGTGATTCTTTACGGGAGTAACAATTGCTATTGGGGCGATTGTAGCTGCACCCAAGACGCCGAACTTAAGAGGCCTATTCTCTGACGTGGACACAGCCTGGCAAACAGGAGGATTCAGAGCCTACAGTAAGCAGGGTACATTAGTAGCTCCTTATTCAGTAAAGTATCTCCAGACCGTATGAATCCTCTTAATGAAGCCGATGATGGAGCTCATGGGAGATGACAGGACACTAGCATTGCAAAACATACATCCTTATAGTACTTATTTGGAGCGATTCAACCTGACTCTGCATAACGGGTCACAGAATAAACGTGTTTCGTTCTGAACCTAGAGCCATCGTGCGATTTCCAACGTGTTCCATTAGGGAAATTCAACAGAAACGAGCGGATTCATACGACATGTTCCATCAACATAAAGAATCCGTGGATTCATTACCACAAATTCAGTTACCTTTCCCAAAAGTGCCAAGTTTGAATCAATCCTTCGAACCGACGGGTTCATTTATTCTGAATTCCCCTATTTTAGATAGATCGCTTTCCGTTATTGTCAAGCGTTCTCCGGTGTGTTTGGCTAATGGAGCGACATCACACTTAGTTCTCGGCTTCTGGACAGGTTTGCTTTATTGTTATGTAATCATGATCAATCAATTATGTAAGAGAGAGAGAGGAGAGAGCAATCTCCTAATTTGGAATTTGCTATAGCGCTTAGCACTATGAGCAAGAAGAGGTCGGGACATACATTTCTACAGTTTTGAATACCCGACTCTGACTATGCTACAGCTCTAAACTAGATCTCTTGGTTCGCGTTCGGTACTCCAATCCTCTCCCACCGCCGCCATGTCCTCCAAAACTACTTGACATTCCAACAAATCCCATGCGCTACGCGCGACCCGAGTTTCTCGATGCCTTGGCTAACGAAATGCCGCTACCGATGATTGTAGATGCGGAATGTGGAATGCCTCTTGATCTTGGAAAGTTTGAGTGCCTATGGGAGGAGAACGGGGATGATTATGGTTAGCCTATTGCTGAAAACAATTCTGTCACACTGTTGATGCGTTTTGGGCTGTAGAACTCAATCCTGACCCACAAAATTTACCACCTCTCGATCCAAAAGACGCCTTTCTCCTAGGTGACTTCACGCAATCTGGGCCATATGCGAACGGGTCTTCAGGTTCGACTCCATTAGCAAGTGTCCCATGGCTACGGAAGACAGAGTACATCAGCCGCGAGAGCTCACAGAAATCTAGTGGACAGGAACAGTACGACATATAGTTCTTTCTATCCACGGACTGTTAATCTTCTATTAGAAAACAAGCCCAGGCTACAGTAATCGACATATCCCGTGCAGCACAACTCCGCGATATTGAGGCATCATTTGCCGCATGCAATGATACTTTCTCTTTAGAAGATTTGCGACATCCCAACAAACCAGGAGTCACCGCTGTCGAATCTTATGAGATTCTCCCTGATGCAGATATCTGGTCGAACCAATACGATCTCTTCAGATTCTCAGA
Organism: Termitomyces sp. T108; assembly: GCA_017657275.1. Lineage (NCBI taxonomy): Eukaryota > Fungi > Basidiomycota > Agaricomycetes > Agaricales > Lyophyllaceae > Termitomyces > Termitomyces sp. T108. The sequence continues at coordinate 155,427 of JAGGAU010000001.1, read as the reverse complement.
ACGGCCCGGAGATAAAGCTCTCGGTGTATGTTATCACTCATTCTCTTGTGTGCTTCTCTAATGCCACGTCTAGGTGGAGGATCCACGGTTGGACTGTGCTATTCTCCGCCCCATGAAAACTGAACATGACTCATTCCTGGCCTACTATCTCACCCAAGATGACGAATCAGCGCTCAGATTTAAGGAGACACGGTTTTCGCTGTCACCTTATGAAGTACCGGAAGAACAAGAGGTCAGTCCGGACGGTTTAGTCCAACACAAGCTAATTTTGACTGTTAGGAGACAATATATAACTTTATACGAGACTATGAAACTGTCAAAGTTGAACAAGAAGTGCCAAACGAATTCTTACTTGTTCTCGATGACGGAGAACCTCTCGAATCTTTTGATGACCTTACGAATGGAGTAGAACGTAAAGCATCACGAAGATTGAAGGGTGCCTATTATAAAAACATTGAACGCAAGATGACCCTCAAGAAAAAACGAGCGAACGTAAGTCTCCTCCTTGTCCCAAGCACCGGCTAACAACCATTGCACTCTAGATCTACGAACAGTATGACGACAAATGGGAAGTTATTCGTCTCAAACATTCTGAGATGAGCAAAGAAGAGGAAGACGAAAGAGAAGAGGCTTTGGCGGAGGTCGTAGATCCCATGTTCTTGATGGTAAGAGGTGACGCAGATGCGGACGGAGATATCGAGGTGGAAGATGGTACCATGAACGGTGGGTTGGACTTTGCGACATTATAGACAATCCATCTCTATCACCTCATCTATTGTATTTTTGCTGCTGCCATTATAAGCTTACTCGGAGAACCGGCTTTCCAATCCGAAACGGTTGATTGTTGAGCAGCAATTTACGCAGAAAAGAGGTACAGCATGCTGTTCATAATGGTGGTGGATTGATGGGTGACATACGAACATACAGACGTGCGGTAGACAATGAGAAAAAAGGAAACATCGAGCATTCTCTATGCCTCTGTCAGTTCGCGCAACCGACGAACAGTGCTACATAACAAAGCGTCAAAACAAGTCTTGCCATGGCCAACGAGAAAACGCACCTGCGCACGGTGGCCGCAGCAGTCGTCGAGACAGTCCAGGCACCTCCAGCGATGACTTTTCTGCATGAGGAGCAGTTCCAGATCCCAACTGCTGTCCTCTTGACGGAATCCTACAAACCGCTAGACCTTCAACACCTACTTGACATGTATCAAACATCATAAACCCACCTTGCCGCAGAACGTGCAGGTGTAACGGGCGTGCTGGGAGATTTCCATCTTTTTAACCTGCTTACGCAGGGAGGCACCATAACGCTATACCAGCGAATGACGGTTAGCGCAATCTGGAAAAACAACATGTATCTCGAGACTCACAGTACCGTACTTGCCCGTGATTCCGACCTTCTTTGTGCGTTTCGTCTGCGAAAAACTTCAACACATGCATAGGACAATGAAAATCAGGATTCTGACCATCTTGAGGAGTGTTTTGAGGGATTGGAGGTTTCGGCACTGCGATAATTTGGTCTATTGCGTGAGAACGTCTGCAGGGAGTTGCCGGGTACTATACAGTACGACAGCCACAATGGCCACAATGGCCACGTGGACGACGATACTTATTTGTCCTGTAGACTACTGCATAACATGGTCAAATTATATCCTTAGCTTAGTCGACTGTACAACCCCGACCGTCCGTCAGGCCTGATCTTTAACATTTCTAACATACGAAGCTTATGTAACCTATCAGTTGCTCTGAGTTCTTTAGGGGATCTGACTGACTGCGAATGGTCTGGACACTTGACGTCTCAATTCATCATTGAAAATGGCAATCACTCCCATATGCGATTTCGTACCTGGCTTGGGTCGTGAGTGTATAAGTATATGAGGGCCTTAGGAGTCCATAGTCCTCTGTTCATCATGTCTTACAACGCCAGTGTCTGTTCTCCGCGACTCCCGCTCGAGTTAGTCGAGACCATCCTCCTTCTCGTTTGGTTCTCACCTCTGACCATGGAGCACCGCATCATTTTCATGACTTCCTCTATGTTGGTGAATAAGACATGGATGTCGCTTTTCCTTCGGATGTCGCTCAAGCACGTCTACATTCCCAAGCCATCCTATCTCGATGTCTATCTTGCCACCCTGGCAGGGGTGTCTCCTATGCTGAATAGGTCCACTAGGACATTACCAATGCTCCTATGTCGATCTATCAACGTGACGATTGACTATACCCAGACCGGAGGATGCAAAGATCCGACACCTCTAATGGAGAAAGTCTTGTCCAATTTGTTATACTTCTTACGCTTACTTGACACCACGCCACAACTCTGCACTCTATCGGTCGACTACGTTCATGGATCCGTTGATGACATATTTGACTTCCTTTCCTATAATCCCCTTCCCACGACGCTCAATCACCTCGAATTGAGGTACACGTCGCGGGAGTACGACCATCCTGAGACTGGCATCGCCTTCTGCAATCTACGGCGGTTGACTCACGTTGCATTTACCCTGCCAAGAATCCAGCACCTTGGTATCTTTGGTGGCAGCAAATTTCTCATTGCACCTCTGGTGTTGATGTGTCCGACATTACAGACACTCCAACTCGATCTCCCCCGAATCGACGTGGCATTGTCTTGCATAACTGTGAATACGCCAATGGAAGGAGACATGATCTGGAAGTCTAATGGGTTGTATCTCTCCATTGGAAACAGCCGTGGTTGTGGGACGAACGAGTGGAATGGTGTACTGACATCTGTCAACGACAACACTCACACTTTTTCTCGCATCGCATCGAATAAGTTACATTGAGTGTTGCATTGACTATTCAACGAGATGTGTCAATTCGTTGGGCCTGCTTTGTTGATCACCTTCATTAATTCATTCGTTCCCATTTCCAACGGGCATTCCGCTCGATGCCTCTCTCTCTCTCAGAGGATGCCTGATGCCTCTCATAACGTCCTTACTTAGCTTCAGTATGTTTGACAGGCCCCTGTCGCCAGTGACCGCCTCATCTCCGTTGTCCTTTAAGAATGAAGTCAAAATCTTATCCATTTGTCCATCTTACCATCACGAGATTCAATTGGAAACCTGTTTGATGAGTTCTGTTCTTCTGTGATATTATTCCCTCCTGATGCCCAACTTTGTTCAGGACATTGCGGAATGACTTACCTCCTGGTTTAGTTTACCTGTAAATGCAAAAAGTTGTGGTACATCTCTGAGCATATTCCCAATTATTTGTTTCTCCATATCACCTTTTTACACTGCATGCACAAAACCTTCAAACAGCAAACCAATTGTAAATCACAATCAACACATCAAAAATATTCAACAAAAGTGTCCGTGAAGAGACGAATGTTAGAGAAATGAAGGTATAGAGATTCGGTACAAAGCAAGATTGAAACTGGGTATATGACTGAGAGATCTATCCATTATACATACAATCTACCATCCGTCGGCCTCACCGCCGTAGCGCTTGGGCAACTCCTTGGCATCAATGACTGGCAGTAGCGCCTTCCCAAGCGCATGGTGGCCAGTCCCCACGACCGACATCTTGGCTAATGTCGCTGCGGGCAAAAGAGGCTTGAAGGCCCAGAAGATCCAGTTCATCAGAGTCGGCACGTTGACGAAGAATTTCTTGTACTACAGAACATAGTTCGCATCTGGGTTTGACAGTAAAGTTGACAAAACATACCAGCAATTCTGGATAATGACTCTGGAAGATGTTGGTCGCCTCGCTAGCAGCCGCTTTGGACTTTGCGTCTCGACTTGTGAAGCCCACACCAAGGTAATCTGATACAGAAATCAGTTAGGGACATATTAAAACTTTTATTGGTACCATGAATTTGAACAGTCTGGTCGATTTCTGTAAAATCCAACAGGGAGATACTCTTCTCTTGGAGAGCAACTCGCCATCTGTGGATATACTGTGAGCCAACAATGTATACACAGGCAAATTCACGCACCGAATAAATCTTTCTGTGTCACTGAAAACCTCTGTAAGGTTATTTCCTCCGTATATGTTATATCTATGGTCATGTAACGTCGTTGAAAGAAAACGAGTATTAACCTCGGAAACTTACACAACTGGTCTTCCCTGGCGATCGTGTCCAAAGATGTGTCCCACATTTCCAAACACATCTTCAGGGAACTCTTCTTCGAGAACTTCATCGATATTTATAGATGCGCGCCATCTAAGGGTAGACACAAACATGTCGCGAGCTTCGCGGACGTTCAGGCTCCTACAGAATCGACGTTAGGGAACAACGGGCACTGAGAAACCTTAACTAACCTTGCTCGTAGGAACTTCATGAGCACTACGCTGACACGGGCATCCACGTCTGGGGCCATAGGGTCAATATTGACACCCCAGAATGTGATAGCTCTCTTGCTAGCTTCCGGGTCGTCTGGATATCCTTCTGCAAAGGTCTCAGGGAGCTTTCCCTATATGATTGTAAGTATCTATCGCCGAAAGCCTACTGGTACCAACTCGCCCTGAATTCCCTCAACGCCTCCCACTCTCGTTGGGTAAATTGTCGAGTCAGAGTATTCTGTGGCTCTATAACTTCGCCATCTTTTGCATCTGTCTCCATTAAAGCCTTGGTATTAGTGTCCTTCATAGCTTGAGAAATCTGAGAGAGAAGTAGCGGTCAGTTCAGGAGCTGTAGTTTCCTCACAGACAACTACTGCTGGCGTGTTAGCCTCTCCGAGTGTGCGTGTGTTGAGTTCGACTGCACGTTGTGATCGATTTCATTATTACATTATTGACTAATTAGATTCAGAGTGAAGGCCCTACTTGAGACTATGCAACTATATTCAGCTTAGCGTTGGCGTAGATAAGCTCAATGGAGCATTCATGCAAAGAATCTCTTCAATTTTTCAAGGGTTCAACGTTCAAGCTCAAGTTGTTCAATCCCAAAATGGAAAAGATATGCCAACTTGTCCTGAGGTGATGACAAACGAATTTACTCCCTCGGTGCTTCTTGAAAATCAATTTGGGTCAACGGCTTACAATGTCCATGGTTACATGATCATCCCGCGCGGCTGACGACGGGCACCCGAGATCAAGGATATCCAGGGGGTTACCTGTACACAAAGATAGTCACATTGGCTGTCACACAGACAATTCGTTCTCCCGGATGTCCAGGCATTGATATCATCCTGACAAGTACCACGACCCTGTCCTCATTATGTTTGACAAACACTCTGCTCAGGCGTTTGACGCTCGTCAGGTCTATCCTTCGGACACCATCCATTCAGGATGGGGCGTAGACACACGCCTGGTCCCTTTACTCAACGAAAAGGAAGACAAATATTCCATTTCTTCCACTTCTGGCATTTGTTTCGCTTCTTTCAAAGCCTTCGTGCTTCGCCTTTATCAGTCACAGACAAACCGATCTCCTCCAATGCTGTCTAAACCTTTCTTGTCTACCACACCTCAAGCCTCATCCCCAGTCGCCTTCGTACTCCTATGCGTACTCTGGTATTCAATGTCCGCACTGGCTTCTAACACAGGAAAGGCGATCCTTACCCAATTCCGCTATCCTATCACCCTCACATTCATCCAGTTCGGCTTCGTCGCCATCTACTGCCTTCTCTTCATGTCACCCCTGATACGTTTCTCCAAACTTCGAGCACCGAGTCAAACCATTATTCAGAGCACTCTCCCGATGGGTATGTTTCAGGTTGGCGGTCATATGTTTTCCAGTATCGCCATTTCGCGTATTCCAGTCAGTACTGTGCACACAATCAAGGTGAGACAGCAATTAAGCTTCCATCCCGTTGCATCATTAAATTAAGTTCGTAGGCTCTTTCTCCCCTATTTACTGTCGCAGCATATGCCTTGCTCTTTGGTGTCAGTTACTCCACTAGGACCTATGTCTCTCTCCTGCCTTTGACAATCGGCGTCATGTTGGCTTGCTCATTCGACATGTCGGCTTCGAACGCAATAGGATTGCTCTGTGCATTCGGTTCCGCACTTGTCTTCGTCAGTTCAAATATCTTCTTCAAAAAGATCATGCCGACGAACGGAGGGGGTCTGACACAATCGGTCCACAAACTGGACAAACTTAACCTCCTACTGTATTCAGCGAGCATGGCTTTCATCATCATGGTCCCCTTATGGCTCTATCATGACCTTCCTCTCCTCTACGCCTCCCAGACAGATCCGTCTCATGTAACCCATCCTAAAAGCGGCCACGAGACACCACATTCTGTCATGTACTATATCTTTATGAACGGCACAGTCAACTTCGCCCAGAACATCATCGCTTTCATCATCCTATCTTCTACATCTCCCGTCACATACTCTATCGCATCTCTCGTCAAACGAGTAGCCGTCATATGTATCGCCATCGTTTGGTTCAATCAACGAGTACACCCCGTTCAAGGTTTTGGAATCATTCTAACTTTTACGGGCCTCTATCTGTACAACAATGCTAAAACGGATGTGGAGAAGGGAGAGAAGAAGATGCGGAGAGTGGAGGCTGCTCGTGACATGATGCTGCCCACAACCAAGACGGATTCAGTCTTGATGGCCGGAACTGATTACCCACCAGACTTTTCGATGGCGGAGTCGAGTAGTACAGGTGTCGGTGTAACTGTCCATGGTCGACCGAGAAACGTCTCATCGGCGACGTCCCATACGTTCCATCATCCGAGTTCGATACCGTCGCATTCTCCGACATATCCGTCGCATCTGTCGATCAAGGCCTCCACCCTGCCAGCTCAACACGCCGCCGAAACTTTTACTCCACGAGGTCTATTTTCTTACCCGTCCCCACCGTCATCAGTTGACTCGCCCCCTTTGGAAACAGTGTCTTTACCGGTTCAACAGTTTCCATCGGATAGCCATTGGACAAAGCAGACACATCAAGTGGCAGCGGTAGTCTCGTAGGAGTATATCAATTATTATAAGTTATCCTATGGACTTTGCAAGTATTGACAATTAGTACTCTACCCGCATCTTACAGGCTCTCTTTGCAATAATTTCTATAGAGTTCAATACCCATTTGTATTTATGGACAGGAAAACTGTTTAGATATTTCTCTGTTCCTGCGTTCTCCCTTGCAACACATCTCTAGAGCACTACAATAAGCTACTGAGAATAAAATAACGGAGAATTCGATCGAAAGTCATAAAATAAATCGCCTGGCATTCAATATCCATGATTGAGCAATTTCAGTTATTTGCATAATCGGTCAGTCAACTTCAATAATTCTATTTTGTCTTCTGAAACGTTTATAGATGCCATCAAGTCGACGCTGATACTCATTGTGTCCCGTGATTCAACATTTGTTTGAGTCGTCGCCTTGTAATTGCTTATGCTTGTTCTTTGCTTTTGTCGGTGATAACCATGACATCTGTCGCCCAGAGAAAGAGCCCTCTTGTTCGTACGTAGATACACACAAACTTCTGTTGTAAGTACAAAGAACTTCAACGGTTCTTTTATCCTGCACAAGAAAACGTGCAAACAATTAACCTCCTTGGTCTCGCGAATGTCATACTATTTAAATGCCAACTGCAGCTCAGGTTTTTTTCGCTCATCTCATCGGTGATCCAATAACCAAGACTTGAGATGGCCGAATTTTCTTGCCATTTTGGTCCTCAACGAGGCGGGTTGTATCATGGTTTCGATGATGACGATCTCATTGAGTTCAGCGGTGGCTTCTTACCTCGTCGCTCATGTGCCCGACTGGCAGCGATGAACTTTGCTCGTATAGCGTTAAGGTCTCAGGAACATCTCGATGGCGAGGAATTGATTTCGCACATGTCAAGGTCATCGACAGTCGAGGTGAGTTTGTCAAAACCTCCATCTCCTGTCATCCAACATCTATTTTTACAGGAAGTGAAGGAGATATGTTATTACTGGCCGTCAGGGGATGGCCTCCTGATTCTTGATATTATTCAAAGGCCTGGATTTACGGAGTACATCGAACAAAGGCCGGGATCTCAAGACAAGAGAGCCATTTCAAGTGCATATTACAAAGTCGAAGAATGGTTGCGGCAAGTAGATGATGTTTTAGCTACATAATGTGCTTAACTTGTTATATAGGGATATGGCATGTCAACCCAAGGCTTCAGCTGCTGTCTTGGACAATGGTTATAATATGGTGACTTGCTTGAAGGTCCGAATCCCAAATGGGCTCAAATATCTGGTTTACGATCCTCAAGCCACTGGTTCAGGACCTACTAAGTATGCGATATCGACTTCAACAGTTAGTATTGCGAGATTCATAGCCCGCGCCATCACAAATACCCCGACTGAAGACGCACATCGCTTTGACTTTGCCTGGTTTATTGAGATGAATCTCAGAAGAGAAGATATACCACCGTTTGCAAGAGCTTATCCCAACCAACAGTTTTCGTCTTGTTCTGCGCCGAGCTCAACCAACCTACCGCCACCCTTCGTTTTGCCAGAATCGAGGGAGGATATTGCCTTCCAGACTGCATTATTGCGGACATTGAAACTTAGTTTGCAAGACAGAGGCAGGACGAATGCAAGTTCAGCTGGAACTTCTGTTGCAAATCGTGCACGAAGGTACCAGTCCGACCAACGAAGCGGACTTCCTGGCGTGACCTCTTCTGCTACTCGTCCATCAGGTGCATCGGATGACACTGGGTTGCCTACAAACCTTGAGTGTGGTGTTTGCATGGACAATCACGCTGCGAACAGGATGATTCATATTGCAGGATGTCGGCATGTATTCTGCAAAGAGTGTGTTCGAGGGACAGTCAGAGCAGGTCTAGAATCGAACGTGTTTCCGATCCATTGCCCGATGTGTACCGCAGCTCGTGGCTCGACAAAGAAAGGTGGTATGTATCTTTTCATTGATCCACTTGCTTTGTTCTCAACCACGTTTATAGAAATTGACCAAGAACTCGTACGTCGACTTGGGCTTGAGGCAAAGTATATTCGCATCTATGAAAGACTTCAAAAGGCTGCAGATGGCGTTGAGATAACCTGTCCTAGGGACGTCACTTTTTTTACTCTTGATCGGGGTCTGGGTGTTGACTCCAAGCTTTTATAGATGCAAAGAATCCGCCTTCGTCGACCGTGAGTTGTATCGCTCAAGTGATCAAATCCTCTGCCCTGCGGGTTGTGGACAGAAGTTGTGCAAACGTTGCCAGCAACCCATCAGATCGAGTGGCCCACCTCATTCGTGTGACGGAAGCGCAGAGCTGCGACTGCTTTCAGAGCGCAATGGATGGAAGAATTGTCCAGGTTATAACTTTCCAGCTGCGATTGGTATTTCATCAGGAGCTAATATTCTATGCTTTAGGTTGTAGTACTCTCATCGAGAAGACGGAAGGTTGCAACCACATGACTGTCAGTCATTTTCAACGTCTTTTGTATTGGTTGAAGCTGATGTTAACCTTGACACTTCAGTGTAAAGCCCCGGCCTGCAACACGTTTGTAGTCCCATTCAAATTCTGATACTTCGTTTCGCTGACTAACCATGGCAATATTCATTCTTCGTAAACAGTCACTTTTGTTACGCCTGCGGAGATGAAATTATCAGATCAACGGATGCAATTGGAGTCAGCAATGCTGTACGAATTCACAACGAACGTTGTGTTAGGAGAGAGCCTCAAGACCCAATCCTTGTAGGCCTAAATCGCTTTATTGATCCACCTGATTTTGCTGAATCTCGACGACATGATACCCAGCCATATGAAGGAAACCCTCGTACATCCCCTGTGCCTCGTCATGAACCTGTTCTGCATCGTATCCAAGATCTTCCTGAACCTCACTCTATCCTTCAGGGACCCCCTGCGCCTCATGCTGTTTTGCATGGATCTCGTGTACCTCACCATTTTATCCATGCATCCCCTTCGCCCTACGAGGTTCCTTTTGCATACTCTCCACACAACTTTCTTTTCGCATCTTCTGCACCGGTTAGTTTCTATTATCACTATCCGCATGTTCGCCACCAGTAACAATTCTTTGACTTTTTACGACGTCCCTATGCTCTATGCACTATATGAATTATGGTTACCAGCTCTTCAAACACTTATGCCCTCTTCCAGCTTTCATCTATGCCGCTATGCTCTCCAATATTCTTACTTATGCTTCTCAGCTAACGATTATGTCTTTTCTTTCTTCTTGTCATATGTCGCCATGCTCCCTGTACTCAATGTTTCTCCGGCTCCATACCTATGTCTATTTTTTGTTGTCTGCTCATTTGTCGTTGTAAATATAAATCAATAAATTGAAATCTTGTGATTTCTGCCACGCTCTGCATGCCGTCCTTCTGGTCTCAATGGCTAACTTGAAGCAAGGGCTGGCCGCTTGATGCTACCGAATCCAAAACTTTCGCTCAAAGTCTATAATTATCTCATAACTCAGATCACCAAGGGTCCTTCCCGGTGATCTGACGGGAAAATGATATATGGATTGTTGGACCCCATTACAAAGTTCGAGGCAACTCGATTTTCGATTGAATTCGACGAGGGAGAACGGAGACTGCGTCCTGCCCTTGCAGACGCAGATGTCCAATTCTATGAATAAGAGATACTAGGCCCGTGCCATCGGTACGGTTCATGGCTCATTTCATGAACAAGAGGATACAGTGATCCAAGAAACAAGCGGAGATGTGACGGGCGTGAGCAAAGTCACGAGTCACTAAATTCTCACGTGTCTGTTGCGAGAGTGAAGCAAAAGTCTTTCGTCAACGGGCCCACCGACATCCTCAAGATCCCTCAAACACCCGTCACCGCAATATGGTCCGTATGATACCCGTCTCAGAGTCCCCAAGAGTGCATTCCATATGGTTATTTTGCTGTTGGCGCTTTAATTTCGCTGGATGAGCCATTCTGCTACTGGATGACCTTGGGACTCGACTGCCAATCATGTATATGAACTGACCGACTCACTTTTGCAGGCTCGAGGACCCAAAAAGCATTTGAAGCGTCTCGCCGCACCTTCCTCATGGATGCTTGACAAGCTGAGCGGAACCTACGTATGTGAAGGCTTTGGGATGGACTAGTTTCAATGGCTGAAATTTACTCGTTTTCCAGGCTCCCCGTCCCTCCCCTGGCCCCCACAAGCTTCGCGAGTGTCTTCCCCTCACCATCTTTCTCCGCAACAGGCTGAAGTATGCTTTGACTGGCCGTGAGGTCACTTCAATTGTCAAGCAGCGCCTTATCAAAATTGACGGCAAGGTCCGCACTGATGAGACTTATCCCGCCGGTTTCATGGGTTCGTAACTGGATGTCCAATGCAAAAGAGTTGTCTCAATAGAAAATTTAGATGTCATTTCTATTGAGAAGTCCGGCGAGCACTTCCGTCTCCTATACGACGTCAAGGGTCGTTTCACTATTCACCGTATCACCCCTGAGGAGGCTTCCTACAAGCTCCTCAAAGTCCGTCGTGTTGCCATTGGTGCCCGCGGTGTTCCTCATATCGTTACACACGATGGCCGCACCATCCGTTATCCTGATCCTCTTATTCAGGCCAATGACACTGTCAAGTTCGACCTCGAACAGGGCAAGATTGTTGATTACGTCAAGTTCGACACTGGCAATATTGTCATGATCACTGGTGGACGAAACATGGGAAGGGCAGGTGTTATCGTGCACCGCGAGAAGCACGTCGGTGGCTTTGATATTGTGCACGTCAAGGACTCCCTTGACAGGACGTTCGCCACCCGGTATGTCATTATTATCTTTCGTTGGAATTTTGCGGATTTACAAGAATCCAGTGTGACGAACATCTTTGTCATTGGTGAGGGCACCAAGCCCTGGATATCCTTGCCTAGGGGTAAGGGTACCAAACTTACCATTTCGGAGGAGAGGGATGTTAGGAGAAAACAGAAGGCCGGAGAGTAGATGGGCTTTTTCATCGCCTTGTTTCTTTTTGCATTATGACATGCTTTGTATGCCATCCAATTATGCCATAAAATTCAGCATACGGAAATGTGACAATGCTTTGTCAATTCAAATATTGAAAGTTGACAGATCAACATCGTATAGTGACTAGATTAGCAGCAATCAGCGTGTTCATTACCAATAGTCGATGTGTCTAAATGGGATGACTTGATCCTTTCCTCTCTTCTTCCGCTCAGTCTCCCATTTTGCAACCCACTTAGCCATTTTACTCCGAGAACTCTCGCTACCAACATTTACAGTTGCTATCATCTTTCCCCAGTCAAAAGACATTGCAAAGCAGGTTAACTCGAAGAATGATGAGTGTTCAGAGTAAGGGACGGGGAACAACTGCAACGCAGCCGTTGATTGGCGAGCAGGTCGCAGATGGGTGTGGTTGAACCCTCGATGAGGATGTGAAATGATGGAGGCAATGGTAGGGAGTTGATCTGTTCCCATGGGCGGCGTGTACCTTGAGAAGAATGCATTGATTCAAAGGGAAAATGGATAAGAAAACCAGACGTACGTCCATCCCGTGGCCCTAAATCCAGCCGCCTTGTTGAATTTACCCTTGAAACGCGCCATATAGGTCTTCAACTTGTCCGAAGTTATAGTACTCAGAGGGACAAGATGGACCGTTGCTTCTAAGGGATCTGACGTCAAGAGAGCGTCAAGCTCTGCATCAGCCTGGCACCGAAGAATAGCTGCTTTGCGTTTGTCACAATACACCTTGGAATTCAAAGCGTTTGCAATCGCTGTAAACTAGATCAGCCGAAGTTCATATATAATTCACTAAGGCTAACCTTTAACGATGCGTTCCTTTCCGATTAAATAGGTCCTAGAAAATGCGAAACAACGAAATTGGGAGACAAATACACGAAGAGTACAGTATCTTACCCAACAACAATGAGCCATTTATCAGTCCTTGACTGATTTCCAGTATTTTTGGAAATCGTCCACTTGTCCATCGCGGTCGAGGCATGGCCTAGTGCTTCTCCTGCAACGAGCCTACGAGCAAGCTCTGCGCACGCGGAAATAACCAGAGGTTGAGGTGGGAACGTATACTGTGAAGTATTACACGAAGCCTTTGATACTGATTAAATGACTCACCTTCGGATCCAGATAGGTCGTATCCAGGTATACATAATCTATCCGTTTTCCTTTGACAACTGGGTGTAAGACATGACGAGGAGACGCGCGGAAATCGCCACAGTGAAGGTACCGGAATATTCTACTCGAGCCAACAAAGGGTGATATGAAGCTACTGTCTCCGGCATTGACAGTCTGACGACCCTCAAAAAAGAAGAGGCATGACCCTGGGCAATGGTTTGCTTCAATCAGGGTGACATGTACTCCGCTAGTGTTTGGAATTTCCGTGGGTACACCATACGGGAGAGGATGAACCCATTGTCGACTGACAGAGAGCATGTGAACGACGAGGTTCGCCGTACCTTCGGAACAGTAAATGGGTCCACTTTTCCAATTGGAAGCCAAATTTGTATAATGGTCTGAGTGTGCATGTCTGATGGAGGAGCATTAGAGTGGAACAATGACAGTGTAAGACTGAGACTGTACGTCAAAAAGTATGCAGTAACACCTGGAATTGTTCCATAGCGAAAAGCATCAACGGCAATGGGCATGCCTTGCAAAACTTTGTAGAATGGTGCTTTGCGTCGACCGCCATTACTCTTGTTGGGTCGAAAATCCCGCTTCTCAACCGCTGTTGCCTCTTTCCATGCTTCTTTTTCCCTATGTGAGGACATAAGTACCGAAAAAATATTGTCGTTTGATGAAAGCATATGTGTATTTTTTTCATTGTTCATCGATGGAGGTCTTTCGAACTTAGATTGAGCAAGACACGGTAGCGTCTGAAAGGGTTTGACTTCGGTTCTGTCCATACTTTTGGCCACGGGTGGGGACTCATGCACAGAACATCCTCCGGAATCCAAACAGTCATTGACATGCCTTGTTAAATTCTGACGGAAAAGTTCATAATAGATACTCAGAGTATGACACCAGTGCTTACGAGATGTGAATTTGACAACATGTTGCAAGATGGGTATTTTGTGACCCTTTCGTCGTCAGGGCAGATTATAGTTAGATCTTCATTTTCCTCTTCTTCGTCAGGCACAGGCGCAAGAATAATTTCGTCGTCGCCCATCCCCCAATCATTCTCGACATCAGGAGAGAAGTACAAATCCATTGCGCTACTGGTTTCATCTGAAGTTTGTGGTGTTTGACATTCAGTTCTGGGAAGAATCAAACACGGAGTGGATGCACCCTGGTTCGATAACGATGTAGTACCTTCATTTTGTATGAGAAGTGTTGGTTGCCCAAACGGCAGTATGGAGTGTGGCGAGGGTTCGCCAGGAAACGTAGTACCAGCGCTCAATCCAATGTTGAGAAAAAGGGATGGAGTCGTAGTACGAGTTAGAGTTTCTTCTTTAGAGGCTGCGTCATTTGGGTGAGGAGAGGGTGCTAAAAGTGTGGAGGCAGGAGGCTTTTGCTTGAGGCCACTAGGTGATGTGAGATCCTCAGCTTTCCCAAAGCTACTGCTTGCGATTGCGGGTGAAATAGGCACGTTGTCGGTTGGTTCTGCAGAATTCTCTACGAATGTGACTTCCCCAGAACTATTGCTACGACGGCGTTTCTTTGCGGACCGGATGACCTGAACAACTTCGGGCTCGCTATCCGAATCGTCGATGATAATTATATCTTTCGGCGTAACGAGGGATTTGTGGCTAGTCCCCTTTCTTTTTTCTTTAACACTCAAAGACGAGGTCCCAGCAGCATTGAAGAAGTCGTGTAAAGTCACGGTTGATTTCACTTTCCTCTTGGAAGTAGACATAGTATGACTCAAACGGGCCGTGACTCCAAGCTGATGGATGTGATTGTACCTGTGACGACTAACGATCATAGATAATCTTTGCTGACATGAGCAGCAACTCTGAATTCATACCCCATCGACTCTTAATTCATGCCCCATACTCTCTCATATGCCCATGTGTATATTTTAATCCAATGAGATCGACTCATAGAGAAACTCACCCCATAACTTGAATACACACCGGCCTTTTCAATCCATCATCTGATTATATCTCTGTGAACTTCGGCATTTGGGCACGAGTTATTCGCTCATGACCAAGTATTTGGCTTGACAAACATGTTCCTGGCCTTTCCTGCTTTGCACCGTGTTATCATCTATTTTCTTAACGCTTATGTCCGCTCGATCTAAGCTTGAATTCTCCCGGCCAACAGCCATCCTTCACAGGACTCCCTGGACGCCACCCGTTGCCAAGGGTGCAGAGGGCATGTACATCGAACTCGAAGATGGCAGACGAATTCTCGATGGCGTTGGAGGAGCCGCTGTAGTCTGCCTAGGTAATAACCACCCCAAGGTAATTCAGGCGATGAAAAATCAGATTGACAATGTATCATGTATACCAATCTATCGAACGTGCTCTCATCTATTCATGCCATATTTCTGTTGTATAGATGTCTATAACATGCAATTGTCGAACCGACCTGCAGAGGCTCTGGCTGACAAATTGATTTCAATGAGCAAGGGAGCTTTCACTACATGTGGATTCGTATGTGGAGGTGAGTAGCCTTCATTTTTCCAGCTCCCTAACGATTCTACCTCGCTCAGGTACCGAGGCCATGGAAAGCGTTATCAAGCTCGGCAAACAAGTATGCACCGCTCCACTCTGCTGAATCTTGGATCTGACAGATTTATCAAAGTATTATGCCGAGGTTGGACAGCCTCAGCGCAAAAATTATATCGCGCGACTACTTTCATTCCACGGCAACTCTGTAGCGACTTTGTCTCTTGCTTATCATCCTGCTCGACGTGCCCCATACGTCGATCTTCTTAATACAGAGTGTTTTCACCATGTGTCCCCTGCATATGCGAAACGATTTCAGAAGCCTACGGAAACAGAAGAGCAATACGTGGAGCGTCTGAGGCAAGAGCTCGAAGACAAGTTTGTCGCTCTCGGGCCAGACACCGTCATTGGATGTAAGCCGTTCTCTGTTTATCAAATGTTCAATAAGGTGTTCAGTTCACTTGTAGTTGTTGCAGAGACGGTTGTAGGTGCTACTACAGGTGTTGTACCGGCTCCAAAGGGTTACTTTAAGGGTACGCCCGTATTTATGGAGCGTTGACGCGGCCTAATCCATGTTCAAAGCCATGAAGTCCGTTTGTGACAAATATGGCGCACTCTTCATTCTCGACGAGGTAAGCATCGGTATATAATGTATCTCACGTGTGACCAGCGTGTACTTTTAGGTTATGAGCGGCATGGGCCGTAAGCATCTCATGATCATCCGTTTGAGGAAGACTCACCGCTCTGATAGGCATGGGAACTTTGCATGGTTGGGAATCATTCGGCGACAACGTGGCAGTGTGTTTTCCTATTTAATGATAACTTTCTTTCGTTGGTAAGCTTTGAATAGCCCGATATTCAAGCAATTGCCAAAGGTTTGGGGGGAGGGTGAACAGTAACTCATGCCTAAAATCCTGTCATTCTGATGCACACATGTAGTTATGCCCCTATTGGAGCTGTCCTTATGTCCAAAAAGGTCGCGGATGGGATTAAGAATGGCTCGGGATTATGGAAGCATGGCCATACTTATCAGGTAAGAACCCTATTCTCTAGTGGTGTAGCGTGACTAATTCAGGGTTTGCAATTATGTAGGGTCACCCTACCGCCTGCGCAGCAGCTCTCGCTGTTCAGAACGTGATTGAATCGGAAAACCTCCTTGATAACGTCCGCAAACAGGGTGCATACCTAGGTTTGTGGACCAGTGAAACAAGATTATAAATACTTCTCATCTCACTTTCTAGAAACCCTCTTGCAGATGGGCTTGAAAGGCCCTGATGCCGTGGCTGCCCCGTACACATTCGACATCCGTGGAGGCGGTGGGTTCTGGGGCATAGAGTTCGACTTTACAGACGCGACCAACTTCGACTTCGGTAGGGAGGCATTTGCTTTCCGTGTTCAAGCTCGCGCACTTGAACTTGGTCTTGTCGTTATCGGCATGACCGGTGGATCCAACTTGGAAGGAACCAAGGGTGATCATGTCATTTTGGCGCCTGCGTACACCGTTACGAAGGAGCAAATTGAGAAGATTGCCGCTATCTTTGTGCAAAGTGTTGAAGAAGTATTGAAAGAGGTGGCTGTTTGATTTGTTAATGATACCTGCCGATATTAGGGTGCCAATACGAATTCAAGCCTCGGGTATAAAGTATCAATCTTTCACAATGAACATGAATTGCCGTAAATCACACATCTCTGTGTGCAGTTTATTTGTCGTGTCGAGACATTGAGTAAGCATTCCCCCTGAACATGGAACATCTAGTCAACCTAATTACAGTCAAATTCCTTGTGCTCGTTCGTTGCGCTATTACCTTCCGTTAGCACTGTTGAGTAATCGCAGTGTGATCGCCTAGAGACAGGATGTGATATCATCTTGATCGTCGCCTTGCAGGAGAATAGAGCAGACCCTTCCTCAAACACCATCACTGCAGTTGTTCTGGCCAAGATACAGAGACGTGCCGATGAGAATGACCGCTGACCCGCAGACTCGTCAATCTGTAATGTTGACACTTGCTGATGACAAAGATTTACACGGTTTGCACGGGTCAACAAGTGGCTGAGGGAACGAGTTAAATGTGCTAATGAAACGTCTGCTCGGGTTTGAGTTTGCCTTACCTGTCGTTACTTTGTAGTTTTCCTATTCACAGTAAGACGTGGCATGCCATATCTTATCAGAACAGTATTTACGTTCTTGTTGTTCGTAGCGACACCGCATTCTTGTTGTAGAGACCTTTTGACAATGAAAATAGTTATACGTTCCTTTATGCGGAGTCAATGCGCTGTTCCAAATCGTCGAATCGCAGTCGCGCCACCAGTGCTTATATAAGACTAGATTGTCGGCAAGTGTGCGTGGTCTCGCAACCTCACAGGCTTGACGTCTGCTCTTCCAACGCTCGACATTGGAATCGATGGCTTGGGGCATGCACTAAATGGACTTACAACCTCTCCATCATCAAGAAGCCACAAGCAGTGCCAGTGCATCGACAGCCAGACGACAACTTGACCAGCCCTCTGCTCTTTCTACTGATTCCAAGACATTACGCTCTAGTGCCCGGGTCAAAGCCGCGAAGTTAAGATCCAAGCAGAAGTCCAACGACAAAGACCGTGACTCGACAGTTCAACATCCTCATCTTCCATCATCTTCGGCGGTCTCGCTTACTGATACTGTCGTACCCCGGACAACCCGCGCTACTACTCTCAAATCCAAACGCTCCCGCGAAACTATATTATCAAAGGGAAAAGGAAAGGCGAACGATTTACCCGAGGAAACTGCACCTCGCTCCAACCGAAGGTCAGTTGACATCGATTGGTGCTTTGGGGCACAAGAGCATTAATCTGTACTTCTGCAGAAACCGACGTGGAACTTCGTCAACATCTATCCCCTTGACCATCAACGAACCAACCTCAGACCCTAAAGGCAAGAAGCGTGCCGCTCCGGAACCTGCCTCTGAAGAAGAAAACATAAACGGCACCTCCAAACGCCAGAGAACATCTTATTCCCTCCGGTCGAATACTCATACCACTATGCCACGCAAGACTCGGTAGGGCCTTCGATGCCTCTGTTTCACATTTTTTTTAACTATCGTCCTTTCGTTCTAGAGCATCTAACAAGGAGAAGATGGCATCTGTCAAGGCGAAGATTTCAGTCGCGAGTTCATCTCGAATTGAAGATGAGGATGTGGAGATGTTGGACTCCTACAAATCGGAGCATGAAATGTGTCCTGATGATAATGAGGAACAAACGGGCGTAGGAGAGGCAAGTGAGAATCACGACGCAGGAGATGATGATGGCGACGACGACGACGGTGCCGATGAAGGCAATGGAGATGTTGCAATGACGTCTAGTGATCCTCCAGTTCCAGGCAACATAGACGCTTCGGCGGCTATGGCGATCTTTGGCGATTATCGACAGTTCGGCTCGTACATGATGTCCTTGTCATCGCGCCTCAAGACCATGCTTAACAACATCAAGCCCACGGCAGACCCTACGACTCGACTTCTTACCCTTCAAGAATTGAGCGAACTTCTCAGTATTAGCACTGAGGACACTCTGGCTGGATCGTTCCAAGTTGAGCAATTCGTCCGTGAGTTAGTCAAGGTTTTGGGTGGTCGTGGAGTCGACGAAGACGAGGATGAAGACGATAATGAGGACCACATCGAGCAAGATGTGGATGCAGCCCTTGCTGCTGCCTTAGCGATGAGTACTGGCAACACTTTCCAGGGGGATGAGAACCTTGAAGCTCAAGTACTCGCTTGTCGCTGTCTGGCAAACCTAATGGAAGCTTTACCTGGCGTTGCGCACACCGTCGTGTATCATGGTGCTATCCCTGTGCTTTGCAGCAAGTTGATCGAAATTTCTTATATCGATCTTGCTGAGCAGACTTTAAGTGTAAGTTTAGTGCATTCTTTTGTGGCGGTCAGTTCTAGAATTCCCTTCAGACGATGGAAAAAATTTCCGAGGAGTTTCCTAGTGCAATCGTGCGCGAGGGTGGACTTGCTGCCCTGCTCAACTATTTGGACTTTTTCTCTATTGCGGTGCAACGTACTGCTTTGCAAGCTGCCTCCAATTGCTGCCGGAATGTTGCTCCAGAACATTTCCCCATGATCAAAGGTGTCTGGTCGATAATTGGCAACTGCCTGACCTATTCCGATCAGAGGCTTGTTGAGTTCGCTTGCCTTTGCGTCATCCGTGTCATAGACTCTTACCATCGGGCATCAACTGATAATCTTGAAGCATTAGTTGATACAGACTTGATTAAAGCCATCAATACGTTGCTTCTTCCAGCAGGTGGATCTTCGTTGATTGCTCCCAATACATATACTCTACTACTGCGGGCACTGGCAACCGCAGCGCGAGCTAGTCCAAAGATTGCGATTTCACTTTTGGAAGCTGACATCGTTGACACGCTGTATCAAATACTCACTGGAGTCTTGCCTTCACTTGTTGAGAATGGTCAAGAGCAAGGCAATGCCAGCGGTGGTCAAGGTTTGGGTGGCGGGTTGGCCGATATGACAGTCATGGAGAATCTGGCTCACCGACCTAAGGATCAAGTCGAAGAAGCGTTGAGCCTTGCTTCCGAGTTAATGCCGCCCTTGCCCAAAGGTATGCAATTTCTCAACTCAGATCACAATGTGCCAACAACTCAATCTCTGTAGATGGCGTTTTTGATCATAAAGGGTATACGGAGAAAGCGCTTACTCGTATGGTCAAAGCAAAAGCAAAAGCAGATAGAGCTGCCGCAAGGCTAGCTGCACTCGCTGCTGAAAATCCCACTGTTGTTTCTCCGCCTCCCGATGTACCTTCTCCTGAAACTACATCCGCAGCGACACCTGCTACATTAGATGCACCCGAGGAACCCGCCGCGACTGTACCTGCTGCGGTCAGTCTCGATCGAACTGAGTTGTTGCGTTCAAAGCCCATTGTTGTCGGCCGTTTCATGCAACTTATGGTTCCTATTCTTATCGATGTATATGCTGCGAGCGTGATCACGCCGGTCAGGGTCAAGACATTGACTGGGTTGTTGAAAGCTGTCAGTTTTCTTGATGCAGATGGGTTGAAACAGGTGCTCACGGTGAGATTCGTATTATGTCTGGATGCTGAATCCTTTTCTAACATTTCGTCGCAAGTTTGTACCTGTGGCCAGTTTCGCCTCGTCGATCCTGTCTTCCAAAGATCACCCATCGCTTGTGATCGGCGCCCTCCAACTTGTTGACCTCCTTTTGACCAAGGTTCCAGCTTTGTATAAGCCAAGTTTCCGCAGAGAGGGGGTCTTCCATGAAGTTGAATTGATTGCTGCGCGACCAGTCACATCCTCGAAGTCTAAAACTAAGGAAAAAGAGAAAGATTCCTCTGAGCCGACTTCAGCAGAGTCTGGAAGTGTATCTCCTACGCCTCCGATCTCGGTGAACTCTATAAGTGGTCTCAAAAAGCTCTCGTCTTTATCATTGGAACCTGAAGATGCGATTACCTTACGTTCGAAGGTTATTCAGTTTAAGCATTTGTCCAGTGACATATCCGATGATGAAGACAGCGCTTTTGCAACTCTTCGCCTCGTCGTCGGTCGTATCTCGTCTGAGCAAGCGACGGAGAAGGAGTTGTATAGCGCTTTACAAGAACTTGCAGAGCTTTTTGCATCTCCTCACACCTCAGTCTCTAGTTTCGAACTTCTGCAAAGTGGTGTTGTAGAGGGTTTGCTTCAGTTTGCAACCGATCAAACACGAACGCGTACGTTCGTCTAATGGACTCAATTGTAATGAGAGCTGATATCTTTTTGTAGCTGATATTCGGAAGCGTCAAGGATTGTTATTGGAGGCGTTTTGTGCCCGCAGATCAGCAGTTTTGACTGGTGCCCCATCGCCCTTCTCAGTGCTAGTGAAAAAGCTACAGGAGAGTCTAACCAGAATGGAGTCTTTCGACGTCATCACGGTTGCCCAAGGTATTGATGGTTAGTCAAATAGATGTGTCTTTTCCACCTCAAATGCCAACGTTCTCCATTAGATTCGAAGCGCAGTTCACCCTCTTTACTAGCCCGACAACTGCGCCTGCGACTCGTTGCTGGAGATGAATCAGATGTTCCTCGGAATCTGCACAATATCGTGGTATCCATTCATGCGATTGCTACTTTCCAGGCGCTGCACGATTATCTACGGCCTCGAGTTGCCGGCCTTCTCAGTAGTGGTTCTCGCCTTCATGGAATGTTGGCAGCTCTAGCAGGCTACACTAGTGCCAGTCTTGAAGCGAGCGCGAATGCTTCTCAATCGTCGAAACCCTCTGCATCTTCTGCTGAAAGCAATTCAGGTTTCGCACCGACCTCAACAGGTGGACGAAGACGCAGCCAGCGTCTCAGTGCCAAGAATGCCATAACTACTGCTGGAACGTCGAATACGGACACTGATTTGGTAGCCCACACTACGGATCCATCTGGAGACAGTGGACCCAAGTCGACTTCTGAAGTTAGGCCTTCCTCTATTGACACCGCACCAAGCGACACTCTGGTAGATTCTGAGTTACAAGCAGATTTTACGGATGATGATGAAATAGATGCTGACGTTTTTGATGATGACGAAGTTGACCCTGATCAATCGGTGTCAGAAAAAACAGTCATGCTTTCTGTTGTTGAAGGTATGCATTAACCTACATGAGTGTGCGATCTTATTGATGGTTGGTTGCCCTAGATGGATCCAAAGTAGAAGCTCAGACACCTGATGGAACCCGTGTAGCAACACCAAATTTCTCGGCAAAAGATCCATCACTGCCATTGATTATGCGAGCATCTCAAACGACTAAGGCATCATATGCTGCTGCTCTCAAAGCCAAACCCTCGGACTGGCACCTTGAATTCTCAATGGATGATCACGTTCTGCCCTTGGATTTGACAATATACGGTGCCATCCACCAGCATGAGATGCGCAAGAAGACTTCAGCATCACCGCCGAGCATGATCTGGCAAGGGGTATATACAATCAAATTCAAAAAAGTTTATGGTCCAGCTACAGCCTCGGATAGTAGTATGTCGCAGATGTATAGCCGGTACCATATACTGATCCTGTTAGTTCGTGCAGATGTCTCGGATCATAAGGTTCGGTCGCCCAGCCCCACGACGTCCTCTCTTCCTGAAGACGCACCTCATGCCAAAATTCTACGCCTGTTGCGCGCCTTACACCAACTAAACACAATAGAGGCGGAGCGACAAGTATTTTCCGGAGATAAACGAAATTTACCTGAATCGGCCTTTGTTAACAACAAGTTAACCGCGAAATTAACGCGTCAGCTCGAGGAACCTATGATCGTAGCCAGGTAAGTTGGTAATTATCACACGTGAATTTAGGTAGTTTCAACTCAATGGACTACAGTTCTTGTCTACCAGATTGGGCATTGGACCTTCCTCAGCATTTTCCGTTCCTCTTCCCATTCGCCACACGCTACAATTTCCTCCAATCAGCATCTTTTGGATATGCCCGCCTGATTTTGAAATGGCAAAGCCAACAAAATCGTAATCAAGACAGTTCACGCAGAGATGATGGTATCGGTTTCCTCGGACGTCTACAGCGACAAAAAGTCAGGATATCTCGAAAACATATATTGGAGTCGGCTGTGAAAGTTTTCGAACTTTATGGTTCCTCATCCTCAATACTCGAAGTCGAGTACTTCGAGGAGGTCGGAACTGGTCTAGGGCCGACACTGGAGTTTTACTCTTTAGTGTCTAAAGAATTTGCGCGAAAAGATCTGAAGATATGGAGAGATGATGATGCGTTGGGCTCCAGTCCTTATGTCACCCATGCGAGTGGCCTTTATCCTGCACCTCTTAGTCCGGAAGACGTCAGCGATGGAGGACTGTAAGTAATCGCTGATTGTTTAAGCGTCGGCACTGGCTAATGAAAAATTCAAAATCAGTAAACGCACGCATCTGCTACGAGTCGTCGGGCAATTTGTCGCGAAAGCAATGCTTGATTCGAGAATAATCGATTTGACATTCAATAAAGTTTTCCTCAAGTTGGTACTTGGTGAGGAGGTTCCTCTCACTATCGCTTCTCTCAAGGTGCGTACACTCTTGCTCTTCAATTATCAAGTAGTTTGACTTTCTTTCCAGCTTGTCGACATTGATCTTGCGAATTCCCTCGAAAAGTTGCAGAACATCGTTACTTCTGAGTCGCTGTTGCAGAATGACAAGGTTCGTTGAGATGAATAAAGGAGTTTCATTTCCCCTTATGTTTGAGGCAGTTTTCGCGAAAAGTTGCAAAGGTCGAGGCTATCTCGATAGAAAATCTTGCACTTGACTTTACCCTCCCTGGATATGATATCGAACTCAAGGTCAGACGAGATTAGCTTCACCGTACTGTTATTCAACATAACTTTATATAGCCTGGAGGCAAAGAAATATGTGTATCATCGGACAATGTTGATGAGTACATCAATGCAGTCTATGACGCAATTCTTGGAAAGGGTGCAATGGTGCAAGCGAAAGCCTTTAGAGACGGCTTTTCGAAAGTGTTTCCTGTCACGGATTTACGAGCTTTCTCTGCGGATGAATTGGTCATGCTGTTCGGCAACTCCGAGGAGGACTGGAGTATTGAGAGTTAGGATCACTTTATCTTTCATGTTTTCATATCTCACATAAGCTTTTCAGCTCTTTCCGAAGCGCTCAAAGCTGACCACGGTTTCAATGTCGAGAGTCGAGCAATCCACGACTTAATCGAAATAATCTCAGGCTATGACAACTCAACACGTCGTGCCTTCTTACAGTTCATTACAGGCAGTCCAAAATTACCAATCGGAGGTACTACTTTTCCCCTCTTGTGGATGATAAATCTCACATCGAGTCAGGTTTCCGTGGACTCAATCCACCATTGACGGTGGTACGAAAACCACATGAGCCTCCTCTGACGGCGGATGATTATCTTCCGAGCGTGATGACTTGTGTGAACTACCTCAAATTACCGGAGTATAGTTCCAAAGAAACAATGAAGGAGAAACTGCAGATTGCCATGCAAGAAGGAGTCGGGAGCTTCCACTTATCATAATTTTTGAACCTTGATTTGACTCGTTCTTGTTTTGCGACTACTCGACGGGAGACTTCAGGACTAATACTATTGCAATAGAAACCTATCTGGGTACATTCAACCTTGGAACAACCTATCAATATTAGACTCAAAAGAGACTTATAAGAGTTTGACCTGAATAGAAATGGTAATCAAGCAGAATTGCCCAAAGTGAGACAAGCCAGGATTCAGATTTCTGTATACCCAAAACTGCTGATGCTGGAAGGTGTTTCCATGGGGAGAAAGGTGAAAGAAACTTAGACTTTTTTTTTCTTTTTTTTTTTATTTCCATTATCGTGCTCGAGGCGCCTGGCGCCTATTGCAGGCGCCTATCGTACACGCTACTACCGACGAAGATATACGACTGCGAGAGCAGTGGAAATCCGCCACCCCCTTCCAAACGTCATGTTGACCACCCTCCTTGGTACTACCCGAGAAGAGACGACTGGTTGCGACTAGTGAGCGATGGCGCGACGAGTGCCCTCGAAGCCAGCTGTTGGGGACGAGCAGCTAGTCGTTGGCACAACCGAGCTGTCATAAGAGGCTAGATGGGGTGTCAGGACTAGTGCCGTTAATAAGGAGTGTATGTAATTGTAGAAAATATAGTGGGCGTGGGAGTGGATGCCGGGTGATCCTAAGCACTCTGGGTGAGCTGTCCCGGGCGCGAACGCGAGGGGGGGGGGCCGAGGAGGTATGGGGCTGGGTGTTATGGGGAGCGCAACTTGGACTTCATGCCCGAATGTTTGTCCAACGACATCAAGATTGCTGACCAAGCATACAAATGGGTCCCTTGGTTGACCACCGACTACTATGTCTAAGCACCATCCTGGTCGGTACAGTTCCTTCTAAACCTTTTGCAAACACTCATATGAATTTGAGATCTGATTATGTGCAGGCGGCAGCCAGGAATAGGTTGGTATCATCCTGTACAGTCCGCGAAAGCTCGCTCATTTCTTGACATCAAGCCATTGGCCGTCTTTGTGAGAAGTGTGACGGAAAATGGTACAGCTTCTGATATTCGTGTATCGTACAGGTGTTTAATTATCATCATTGTGATAGCCCTGTTTGTGACTCGTACGTCCGGCCAGAAACTTTGGTACGCATCTGTGATGAGTGCAACTTCGGTACCTATGGGGGTCGATGTATAATTTGTGGTGCACCTGGTAAGCCCCGTTTCTTTACCCTCTCAAACAGATAGAAACTTGACTCTGACAGGAATCTCCGACGCGTATTATTGCGCCGAATGTACGCGACTCGAGAAGGATCGAGATGGTTGTCCTAAGATCGTCAACCTTGGAGCAAGTAGAACCGACCTTTTCTATGAACGACGTCGGTTGGGTTCGTCCTCCCTCACTAGTGCGGCTCTATACTTATACTGACCCTAAAAACAGGTTTTAAAAAGGGCTAATCTCGTTTACTCAACGACATATGTAATATAGAGGCAGTCCTGTTTAATGCCAACTTTGCAGGAGTAAATATTCAAGAGACAATCAATACACGGCATATGGGATGATAGGGGGACTTTCTGTGGGAGTCTCTAGATTGGCCAATCTCCTGCTTCAATTTTAGCTAGGATCCAGAAGCTAACAGTGGAAGAACCAACTGGAGTATTTTCATGTTCACCTGTGTAATCTAGTTAGTGTATAGCTTCAGTCATTGAGTTGGCCACTCACCAAGGATTTAAAGACCAAAAAGACATGTGAGTCATTGTGAGTATCAACAGCTTCACACGTGTCACATAAGTCTCGAGCACAATAAGCACACCGGAACCATGCGCCCACGATAACCTTTATGCAACGATCGCAAAGAGAATTTGTATGCTCCAGATTGTTCAGGTAGGCTGGAAGTAGAGCAGTGAACTTTTGAAGTCTAGGAAAGAACATCTGGTTCCTTTTACCTGTGGGCTCGTTTGTGTCCACAAATGGGCTGAGTGAACCAACAGGCATTTGGTATCTGTAAATATTTCAACGCTGGGCACTAAATGGTGATTCGAGGAATCTTACAAGATTGGTACCATGGAAGAAAAGCTCTCGATAGGCCTAATGACTGGTCTGGGCAACTTGAAGAATATGTGCATCGGGTCATGTACAAGATAAGACCTTTGCTCGCAATTTTCGCACTGAACAAACGATCAGTATATCTGCAGATTCCGGGTGTTATACACACTAGATTATATGCTCTTGGAGAAGAAGGGCAGTTAGCACACTGATACCTAATCCCAGTGATGGTCTTGGGGGCCGTTCAGTTCAACCGTATTTGCGACAAGAAGTGAGACCCACGAAACCACAACTATTGCAGAGTAGACGATGGTCTTTCGACGGTGCCGAAGCATGTCGAGAAGCATTGCCAACTACAGTACGAGCGTAAGAAGACACCACTGAACTGGCCTTTGACCATGAGGCCGACAGTCCAACGCTTGCTGCATCCCCTCCTGTCCAGAGGTTGATTGCCCTTCGACTGGCACTCTCCAGCTGTAGGAACCATGAGCGACAATGGTATATTAACAAGTTCAAAAACATACTTCCTGCAATTCTAATGGATATGGTATCTGTCGCTTACAGTGAGTGCGACTTGAAAAGTCGACGCATGAATCAATTCGTACCTTGATGAGGATATGTGAAGAGTTATGACCTCCGTCTACAGAATCAAGGTTCCCAGGGAGGCCAGCTGACTCGCAATTTGCGCAAATATCCACGAAGGCACAGATGGCACAGTGAAATCGAGCACCAACGATGTCTTGTAAACAACTAGCAGACCCCTCAACGTGACAATAGAAAGTCAACTAGTTCTTTGACCTACTGTGTACACTTGACACCTGGGTGTTTCAGCGCTAGGGTGATCGATGTAAAAAAAAAACGGATGAAAAGCTGATTTATATAGACCCAATAAACTCACGTTCTTCGCCTTGAGGATCCGGAGGGCGGATTAAATGGAAATCAGGATCGCTATGTGAGAGGGGAAGCCTGTCTGGTACATTGAGGAAAGCGTGCGAAGGATGTAATTCGTGTACTTGACTAGTACATATTCAAAGCTTCAATGTACTGGTTTGAGATATATGTCAAAAGCTAACCTGTAACATGCACGACACAAGTTGATGTTTGGGCATGATACACACTTGTAGCGTTTGTGGTAGGTAGTCGCCTGACAAGTGGAACATTTAGATACTCGAATTTCGTCTTGCTCTGTATCAATTAATATCAACTTTGAGCAATCATTGATTGTATATTGCACTAACCAACTTCCTCCCATCTATCGTGCGACCAGTACTTTTGCAAGAAAGCGTGCCGAAGCTCGCCTTTTTTCGGTGCTGCCCTTCTCCATTGAGATGCTGCCTGGGCATCACCATTGACCGAGATCGGCATTATTGGTGACGTGCTGGACGCCGCTTCAATCGCATGATGAACCCCAGCAAACTCCATACAGTTGGAGCATAATTCAAAGCCCTTGAGTGAATGTACTTCCGGGACAGCAAGGGTAGAGGCAGAAGGAATGGAAGGAAGGTATTTGTAAACTGGTAGTGATTCGGCACTGCCACCCAGGTGCATTTGCGATGATAACGAGTTACCGGGAGATGATATTGAATGCATGTCAGGCTGAGGAGGATAACTGAGGGAAGAACTATTTGCTCTCCTTTTGCCCTTCGAAAGCTGGTCGCTCAAAACAGGATGCTTCTCTCCACATGTGGAACAAACGTATCGAATCAAGTCCAGTAACGTTCCACAGTTAGAACAGTCTGTCAAACTGTCTTGAGGGGGGACAGTAGGCGGCAGATACTGAAGCAGCTCTCTGTCGATCACGAAATTTGAGTTACCATCTGCCAAAGACAAATTTTGCGATGGCCGCAAGTTTGGATTTGTGAGAGAGACCTTTGAATCGCGCGCCTTCTGGGTTTGGATCTGGTGATTCGCCAGCCAATTTAGATGCATTGAGGAAGGTCTGGCCCTCTGAAGGATAGGTACCGCTCCGGACGGGGCGCCATCATCGTAGCTAGAATCATGAACTTGCGAGACAGATGAACCCGCAGATGTGTAGTTATAATAATACCGTCCGCGAGGGTCTCTCTCCAGCGCAAGGTCACCACTAAGCCCGTCTTCATCGCCCATCTGTGGGTCGACGGAAACATCATCAGCCACTGATGATTCAGGCAGTACTCCAAGCATGGTATGTATATGACGCTCGTTCTGCTCCCTCAGCCATGCTTCTCCGCGACTATTTCTCGCTAGTGAGTTAGAATGAACGCTAGATGTGCTTTCTACCAGCTCCTCTTCGAGTTTTAGGCGTTGGAAGACAGCAGAGGGATCTGGCAGGCGTTGACTTGAGGAGACCTTGTGAAGCTTCTTATAAAATGGACTTCCACTTCCATTAATTCCACTTACAAGTGTGGTCGACCCTTTTAGGCCTCTATTGCCGGAAGGATGCGAAACCAGCGTGAACCGCGAATTACCTGAACTTACAAGAGACCCAAGGCCATCTCCTGATTTCAGATTGCTCGGAACGGCTGACCATGAGGAGACGGAAGGACCACTGTTGTCGCGAGAGCTGATCGTAACTGAATCATCGTCCGCTACAGGAGAGTCAAACGAGAACGACTGTTGACTTGCATTTCGTCCCCTATACTCGTCCAAGCTGATCAGCGATGATGTATCTGAGAGACTGGGACCATCATAATCGACCGTGATCTGGACCTTGAGAGTCACCTTGCGACTTCCAAAGCTACGACCTGATAAGATGGAGGCTGCTGAAGACAATGGTACATCATCCCCGATGTGGAAGTAATGAATCGCTTCAGTGAGGTCTGTTTCGTTGGTAATTGTTGTTATCTCGCCATCGTCATCTTTATATGTAATCGCAAACGATGTAGGGGAGAGCGAATAACATTGTTCGATCTATTTAGCATTAGAAATAATGGTGTGACAGGGTGTGGAAGGCGCCGAAGATGAACACGACACACCTTCTGCCGTAGTAGTTCATATGTGCAGTTGCGCGCAGAGTCAAAAGTAATCTTCTTATTCCAGCCATCCAGAGAACATTTGACAACTAGCTGCCTGCTAGTTCTGTTGTTCATCCTAACGCAGAGACTGAGGAAGGAATGATTGATGACTACATGACGACCATATTTGGGCTGCACCGGCGCCCGCAGTCTTTGGGCGTTAAATATCAAATCATTGTTCCACCATGTCATCAAGTCACCACTCTTTTCCGCACACGGTGTCATGGGATATGCAGATGTAGTCCGACGAGCAGGTTCACAGTCTCTTTCTAATGTCCATCTGCTTCTGACCAACTCTCAGGTCTGCTCGAGCGGTATCACATTGCGAGATTCTCGTCACTGGGACTGGATTCCTGCGTGCTTATGGCCGCACAATATATACCCCCACAAGGATGTCGATTGGACAGATCGACAGTTTACGATGCTCTTGCCAAAGTTATCGAAGCTCACACCGCGTTAGGTGTTTGTTTGAAGGATTTTACAAGAAATCCGGTCTTTGAACGTCTTGAAAAGGTTGACCTCTCCGAAGTCGTAGAGTTTTCTGACAATCGCGACCTTGAAGCAACGATAGAAATACAACTACTACGAGAATTTGCTGTCACGTCCAATCTGCCTCTTTGGCGCGTCGTGATATTAGGAGACAATACTGTCTGCTTCGCTTGGCACCATGGCATCGGTGATGGCAAGAGCGGCCTTGCTTTCCATCGCACTTTTCTGACCTCTTTACAATTGAATGAGAGCCGAGGTGGCAGTTCCATAGTCATACCTCCGAAGAACGATCTAGTTCCCCCAATTGAAACGCTAGTCGACCTTTCCCCGTCATGGCCGAAGATTGTTTCGACGTTTTTTGGTTTATTCGCTCCTGTATCATGGACTCGTGCAGCCCATTCGTGGACCGGTCGCCAAGTGCCCACCAAAATCACCTTTCAGAACAATGTTCGACTTCTTGAATTGTCTCCCACTGCTGTTTCCACCCTCCTTAATTCATGTCGTTCTCATAAAGCAACAATAACGTCGACATTTCATGCGCTGGCTGTCTCGGTCATATCTGACCTCGTGGTGCCCGATAAATATACAACGATATCTTCTCTTGTTCCAATATCCCTCAGAAAACTTTCCGGAACGTCCAACGATGTAATGTGCAATCATGTGTCATCGCTACATTCCCATACGAAGGTCAATCCGACATTTTCCTGGGAATATGCATCCCAGTATGCAGCAGAACTTCGTTCTTATGTTAAAAAGTCGGTGGAGGAAATAGGAATGCTTCCTTATCTCAACGGAAGGTACGACGAGTTTTTCCGGGGAATGCTGGGAAAGAAACGGCGCGGCGGGTTTGAGCTTTCCAATGTTGGACGGTTCGAAGTAGAGAACAACTCACGGGACGGGCCGACATGGTCAACCGGGCGTATGGTTTTTGCCCAATGTGATGTAATTGTCGGTGCCGCTCTAAAACTGAACGTGGTCGGTGATGCAATCGGGGGAATCACTATATCAGTAATTTGGGGTGCTGGCTCAGTTTCGGATGCCTTTGCTGAGAGATTCATCGTCGAGTTCAGGAAGGGTATCGAGAAAATTCTTAGTGAAGGGGGCTGATGTCATTCAAGACCTTGAATATATATATTCATGTCAGAATTATCCTCAATCCCTCTCGATCACTCATTTAAGTACATCATCTGCAGGTATGGATTGACGAGGCTGATCCCGTCGCGTCTTAATGCCTCAATGCCTTAAGAACCTCATTCTCTGATTTTTTAATTCAATCTTTCCGTCCACTCTTAAACAAACAGGTTATTACGACACCGGTGAGAAAGGGGATACGTTGGAACCAGCCAGCTATTCAACTCGCTACACGACATTGCTGGCGATAGAATGTTCTAGATGTCCTGTTCTGTTGGCGTGAGTTCGGGATGGTAGATCAGGAATGTCCTCCTAACGCGTTGACGTCCAAGAACTTGTACTTCCAGTTTCTCTCTCCTTTAACAACTGTCAGAACATGAAAGGACTAAAGAGTAACAGAATGTGAGTGGGCAAAATCGAGCTTCTCGAAAGAACCAACTGCAAGCCACGAGATTGGATGCATGTTCGGATATAACTTAGTATTGTCGCAATGAGACTGAGTAATTGTGATGGTGGCTTTGTTCCACTTCTCAAACTACAATTGTTTCTATGGTCTTTGATAACATTCTCTAGTTCTTCATGCTCTGTGGATCTCATGATTGTTCAACCGCGATCATAGCAGAAACGACTCAAAATCATGCTGGAACGTTAGGAACTACCAGACAGTTGTGTGCACTACAACCTGGCAATTTGTACTGGCAGGACAAGTTTAGCAAGCTGAAAAGAGAGTATGGCGATCGCGGTCCTCATAGTCATATGGGCGCGGCCACCTTCTCGAGGGATAAGGGAAGGACACCTTATGACCATGACAAATTCAGCACACACGTGGAAAGGTAAATGGTCGGCATACCTGGGCATTGTTTGGAACACTCTCTTAGCGAGGACGTGTAGGCTGGGTGCGGTCATCGCAGAACGCGAAAGCCGCTGAAAGGTTGAGTTGGTGTTCATCCTTTTGGGTACCGGATAATCTACCAAGGTGGCTCGACGTACAAAATTCGATGTTTGACAGTTAAGCAACGGAGTTCCAAATGTCTTGCGTTAGAAGAGAAGTGCTGTATGGACATGTCTAGGACATTCAATACCGAGAAGCCATTTCTGGACATCCAAATTGCAAGGATGTAAATCTCTTTCTCTCTAAGTCGAGCATCGAGCGACGGAGTTTTCTATTCCAGCTGACACTGGGATGAATGGACATGCATAACTGTTAGTAGACCGGTCGCTTTGTTTGTTTTGTTCCTACACGGGTAGGGTACAAGATGAAATATTCGCGAGAAGTCCGTACAGTGCCAACGAAACAAGTAGCACCAAATCTATGTCCGCATTAGAAAGACTTGAATCGTCAGATTAGATACGCTTTCAACAGAGATGGGGCATTGGAAATCGAGTGAGGTATTTATTCTGAGGGTGAGTATTTTGTTAGAAAAAAATCGCCTGAAATGTTTCATCGTTGCGATTTGACGATCAAGACCAGATGGACCAAAGACTACTTTGCACTTTTCCCTGATTTTTTGACGGAAGCTTCTTTGTTCTTGTTCAATGAATAACTGTGGCAAATGGGTCTCTGTAAAAACGAATTTTTGTGGTAAGAGAAACTCCGCGCAAAGGATCAAGCCAGTTTTCTGAGTTCCAGGAGGAGAAACATTTTTCTAACATATGTATTCCGTAAGCATAGTTGAATACGCATGCTTGACAGCCGAAGTCGCTTTGAAGTGACGGCTGGGACATGTCAGTCACAACTCGGTCATTCTGTAAAGCAATAGAAACTTATGGTCAGATTAGCGTCGGTGCATATGAGTGGCGCCATTTGGTATTCGGCATCTCCAAGTGTGTAAGTAAAAGAAGCCGAGAATGATCTGTTTGATGTCGTGGCAATCGGTTGCGGGGGTGGCTGTACAGGTCGAATTTTGGGCGGAACATGGGTTCTTGAAATCAGCTGCCATCAATCTTTAGTCTGCATTTCATCCCATCCGACTTCTCCCCTCAGTAGTGAGCGGATTTGGGCGGATTATGCCATTCCTAACAAGGTTTTCAGGCTCAAAGTTCCGCCAGTCGTCGCTCTCATCGTTTACGAGTCGCCGTCTTCCCATGTCAACCTCTGCAATTCGGCTATCCTCCCGCCCAACTG
Source organism: Termitomyces sp. T108 (assembly GCA_017657275.1). Classification (NCBI taxonomy): domain Eukaryota; kingdom Fungi; phylum Basidiomycota; class Agaricomycetes; order Agaricales; family Lyophyllaceae; genus Termitomyces; species Termitomyces sp. T108. The sequence goes on along the minus strand of JAGGAU010000001.1, from coordinate 122,197 downwards.
CATGGAAGGCTGCTGCTCCTGCTGCCCCACCTGGAACGAAGACTTTTGCAGCAGAACTACCCAAGCTTCCAGTTGGAAATCTTTCCGACACGCTCGTTCGTCTGAAGCAAAGCCTGGCGCCGATAGCCTGGTCGGAAGAAGAGTATGCTGCAGTTTTGAGAAAAATTGACCAATTTGCTATCGGTCAAGGGCCAGAACTTCAGCAAAGACTGCTTTCACGAGCTGAAAAAACTCGCCACTGGCTCGAGGAATGGTGGGATGATGGTGGTTACTTGGGTTATCGGGATTCAGTACGTTCCCAACGACGCCGTTATATTCACTGTAGCGTTAAATTCGAAGTTAGGTTGTTGTCAATGTTTCTTACTACTGTGGGCCAATTTGAATCTATGTGATTGACGGATGTTCTTCATGTGTTTCTTTAGATGGATTTGACGAACAACCATCACACTTACCCCAAACTCCTGCCGCCCGCGCCGCTGGATTAGCGCGCGCTGCTATGATTTTTCGCCAGAAACTCAAGAAGGGTTTGATAGAACCGGATAGTACGAAAGAAGGCCCTCTTTGTATGGATACCTATCGGTATGTCTCGTCTATCATGTATTTATCTTTGGACCGTTCACACAAGGCTTAGGTGGATGTTTGACTGTTGCCGCATTCCTGGCCCTCAAGGACTTGATTGGAGCGTTTCTTACGCGAAAGAGAATGATTCAGGCAATTCTGGTCACTTGATCGTGTTCAGAAATAATCGTGTTTGGAAAGTAGAAGCGACTGATGGCGACCGGATTCTGAGCACTGCAGAATTTGAGAAGTAGAAAAGCTTTTTATGACCTCGACACGTACTGATTGTTCGGTCCATTAGGAAGATTCGTTACATATACGAAAACTCCAATGGTGCTTTTCCAGGCGTTGGTGTACTTACTGCTTCCAATCGTGATGTTTGGGCCAAGGTATGACCACGATTGTTTATTGAACTTACTACACAACGAATGAATTATACTTAGGACTATGGAACTCTCGCTTCTTCTGCATGCAATGCTGAAGTTCTTACTGCCATCCAATCGGCTGCCTTCGTCATCAGCTTAGAAGCATTTAGTCCTTCAAATCCACTAGAACACAGCCGTGCTTTGTGGCATGGATCAGTCATTGATGGTGTCCCAACTGGTTTACGAACTCGCTGGGTAGACAAACCTGTGCAATTCATCGTTTACGACAATGGCGTCGCCGGTCTGATGGGTGAGCACTCTGTAATGGATGGAACTCCGACTGTCAGGCTTTGTGACGACATCCTTGAAATGCTTTCCGACCCCGCTTTCGACCATGGATCGCCAGCTGTTCCGTCGTTATCTCCTCCCATATCTCTTGACTGGGAAATTACTCCAGCAATTACTGAAGCTATCTCAAAAGCCGATGCCGCTGCTATAGAACTCATCGAGAGCCAAGAGCTTGGATACCTTCTGACATCGTATGGAAAGGCCGCGATTAAGAAGTTCGGGATATCTCCAGATTCATGGGCACAGATGATTGTCCAGTTGGCCTATCGACGCCTCATTGGCCATGAGAGGAGAATAGGTGCGACATACGAAGCAGCGACGACACGGAAATTCGACAAAGGACGCACTGAGGCTATTCGTGTTGTCACTAGCGAATCCGATGCTTGGGCAGCTAGTATGGACAATCCTGCAATTCGGAATGAAGATAAGAAGAAACTTCTCATTGCGGCTGCGAAAAGACATGTCGAACTCGCTAAGAATGCAGGGAATGGTCAAGGCATTGATCGTCATCTATTTGGCAAGTTGAATAGTGTCAATCAGATATTCACAAGACTTATCTTCTTGGTAGGTCTCAAGAAAGTTTTGAAGGAGGGCGAAAAACTTCCCGAATTGTTCTCCGATCCTGTTTTCCTCCGTTCAAGTTATTGGGCATTGAGTACATCGGCTATCTTTTCAAAACATTTCCCTGTCTATGGCTGGGGAGAGGTCTGCTTTCAATTGCTGAAGCGCACTTGATACTTACTATTCTGAAGGTTGTGCCAGATGGATTTGGTGTTGCGTATATGACAGGCTACGATGGTAAGCAACTTGACTCTTATCCATGTGCCGATTATATGACGCATCTATCTAGACCGTTTGCAATATACCATCACGTCTAGAAAGGAGATGCCCAACGCCAAGTTCTGTGAAGAGATTTCAAAAGCTGCCGTTGATCTCTACGATCTGTTCCATGGGGTAGAACGGTCCAAGCTATAGTTCACCTCAGCCTTCGTCTTTACTGTTGGTAATACTTAGTCGTAGTTTCCGTATTTAGATCAAGCGTTTGCTTGTGCATGTTATGGTTGAGATCAAATACTTACTAAATTTTGACTTCAAAACATTATGAAGTACTTTGTTGTTTCAACACAGCTGGTATACCATGTCTTCCTCTCAACTTCACCCCATGTATATCAAAAACAAGATCAAACGGGAGGAGGTTGTGCGTAAGAATAAAAAGGCCAAGAATCAGCAGAAACTAGAGAGACGACTTGCCACAGCCAAAGCTGAGGCTCATGACCCTGCTGCGAAGAAAGTGAGTACAGACATTGAATAGATTAAATATAAGTTAACCATCTGAATATTCAGAAACGTCTAGCAGAGAATGTTCCACGAACGCTTGATAACATGCGCGAGTTTGACCCCTCAATATTGACGGCAGACCCCAACCAGGCTGGGCCGTCATCATCGCAAGATGCTCTAGACGAGACGGCAATAGACATCGAAAATGATCCATTTGCGTCGTACTTTAAGTCAAAGGATGATCCAAGTCTACCCCCGAAAATTCTAGTCACTACTTCACCCAAGGCATCCAAATCGACGTACGAATTCTGCGATGAGCTGGTGGGCGTGTTTCCTGGTGCGGAGTTCATTCGACGGAAGAAAGGCAAAGGCTTTGAGATGGGACGTATAGCTGGTTGGGCTGCTGGAAGGAATTATAAGCATTTGTTGGTTGTTAATGAGGACATGAAAAAGCCAAGTGGGTCCTTTTTGCCTCCTCTGTTTTACCTTGCACTTGGCCGGTTTCGCTGATACTGCCCTATCAGATGCAATTACATTGGTTTACCTACCACATGGACCAACAGCCTACTTCAAATTGACCTCCGTCGAACTTACAAAAAACATATTTGTCAGTGACATTTCGTGCCATTATATGCTATACAACTCATCTGGTTTCATAGGGTCATGCTCGTGCAACCCCGCATCACCCAGAACTTGTTCTAAATGGGTTTGTTACGCGTCTTGGTCATGCCGTTGGGCGTATGTTCCAGACTATGTTCCCTCCACTGCCGGAATTCCAAGGACGACAAGTTGTAACTCTTCACAATCAGAGAGACTTCCTATTCTTCCGAAGACATCGGTACGTCCTTATGGTACTCAAGTCTTGCGTCACCTAGTACTCACCAGGACACTTAGTTATGCTTTCCGTTCGACAGAAAAGGTTGCACTGCAGGAAATTGGACCGAGGTTCACACTCAAACTCAGATCGTTAAGGAAGGGGTTACCTGCCGTGTTTGATTATGGTGAAGCACCCAAACCGTTGGAGTTAGACATTAGTCCCTCTGAGGAAACAGACGAGAAAGCCGATCAGGCAAGCGCGCCGTTGTCCACGGATGACAGTACCGAGTCCAGTGACGCCAAACAAACGTTTGTTCCACCGAAAACGGATGAGTATCTATGGCAATGGAAGGCAAGTGCCCTGCGCTTTCTACGTGTTCAAAACATGTTTTTAATCAAATGATCATCAGCCCGACTTGGAGACGAGCCGCCGAACATTCTTCCTCTAAGAATACGATTTTGCCCGTATATAATATACCTGACGAATCCACGTGGTGAAAAGCCAATCTTATTGAGACCTGCGCTGTTATCAAGCTTCTAAGCCCCTGTTTTCTCTTTATTACGCCTGAACTGTAACTACACGTACATCGGTACGAGAAGACGAAAAACCGCAGTGAGACTTAGTAGTATTGTCTTCATTTTGCCAGAATGAATCTTTCAATTATTCCCCGTCTCACTTGTATATCTTGTGGATTCAAACTATGCTTAAGCTCACGTTACAGGAAGGTAGATATGTAAAAAGGTATGTAATGTTGGCTCATCGATATGTAAGCATCTTTAAAACACATTGATCAAATATTGTCTAAATTTCGTGTCTTGTCAGGCTTCTGTGTCAAACATGTGAAAGACTCATTAGAGGGTGATGGAGTTACATGAAATGTGAGTCCATAGTGACTATACTTGGGCGATGTGAACGCTTCTTTCGACGTGGGAAATGACACTTGTAATGGACCCATGACGTGCGTTTCTGCAACGCTTGATCCAGCAGCAATATACAGAAGAGCGAAGCGTATTGCTGACCTGGGTTGCTCTCCTTCCTACGACGCGATCGCAAAAAGAGAAAGAAGCAAAGGACGCTTATCGCAATGAATACCACCGCGCCTATAGTTCCTCCAATGATTTGATAAACGTGTCCGTTCTGGAGCGACTTATTTGAGGTGTCATCTGATAGGATCGATTGGTGATATACGGAGAGTGACGAGCTCAAAGGCGATGAAAAGCTGATAAGCGACGAAGGGGAAACTGCATCGCGAATGGCGGAGTAGATGACAAAATGGCAGAATTGCTCTTACCATGAATAATGATTTCGTCTGAGCGAGAGTCCATTTAGTTCGTGAAGGTAAGACGTCATGAGCTACACACCATGAGTATGAGAGGAGGCAGTCCTCATTTCATCGTCAGCACGAAAAGGCTGAGATATGGAACGTCCAAGATGGTCAGGCGGAAAAATCAGCAAGGACGGAGCCATGGTCATGTTAGAATGTCCATTCAGAGCTCAAAGATCAGGGGAAGAATATAAGCAAGGGGAGCCGTGGGCCCTCCTACAAGTGACGATTGGAGGCCAACTATTATGTACGACCTTGTCATTGTATTATCATGACACGACATCAGGTCGTAAAACAACAGGCAATCTAGATACTAATCGTGATCAGGTGTACTGAGGTTCTGTCTCCTCTTGCCTATTCGAGTTTGAGAGAGCATGTCCACTACGAGTAAGGTGACGACCGGAGCATAAGATCAGATGGGCCTGGAGACTTTTCGTTGTGTGACAAAGTTATTGTCCTATTTCTGTTCATGATAGACGACATCGACAATAGATCACATAATAACGGAATCCACCGACATCCGATTCAGACTAGGGTAGGGGTAGGGTAGGGTAAATAAAAAACACTTGTAAAAACTGAGAACAAGGTCAGGGTAATTCCGAATTCCGATCACAACCGGGCTGTAAGTATCGAGTTAGTGGCGAGCCCAAGTGAACTAACTCAAAATCTCAGTCGTATCCCATACAACCTTAAATGATAAACCTCCCTGTTAAAAACGAAGAATATGGGACGAAAGAATATTGGTGCATACTCCAGTCCCGTTTGTTCTGGGTTCCGCTCAGCTCACTCAACTTTCAGGGATAGACGTTATACTCAGTAATTAGCCTCTCATTACCATTAGCAACTTCATCCTCAATGTGGTGCATCAGAGAATTTGATAATGGTCACTTTGACTGGTTCAAATCATACGTAGACCTTGCTCCTTTCATTAGAAATCTCATTCCCGACAAGGCTTCGCGAATCTTGATGCTCGGATGCGGGAACTCGAAGCTTTCAGAAGAGGTGCGTTTCTAAGACCCAAGCCAATCATTGAGTGACTGACTCTGTTCTGGAGATGTGGGACGATGGATATAAGAACATCGTCAATATCGATGTCCGTCAGATACCCTTGGGGCTTGTTTCATACTGACGAAAAGATGGTAGTATTCGTCTGTTGTCGTGGAACAAATGCGACGGCGACATGAGGTGCTTCGACCAGAGATGGAATGTAAGAACTTCAAATAAGTTTCGACGTATCGAAATTTTCTCGTTGCTTAAAGGGCGCGAAATGGACGTCAGGGACTTAAAATTTGATGACGAGTCTTTCGATTTTGTTATCGACAAAGGTGTGTTCATCAGAATGGATCTCGTCGACCGAGACCTCATTAACCTATGATCTAGGAACCATGGATGCCATGATGACGACCAAGGGCGACGTGTGGGTGCGTGCGATAGGCTTGGTATCAAGGGGGTTTGAAGACAACTATTCTTACACGATGCCTAGGATCCTCCAGAACAAGTTGTTCGAGATTGTAATCAAGAAGTCGACGAGACCCTAAGGTTCGAGCTTTTTCATATTAGACTTAAGCAGTTCATTCATTTTGTTTCTAGGGTTCTTCGCAAGGGCAAGGGAGTATTCTTGTACCTGACATTTGGGCAACCTCATTTTCGTAAACGTTACCTTATACGACCTGAAACAACTCTTGAAATTAAACAATTAGGTGAAGCCTTCCATTATTACTTATACATTATCCGCACATAGACACAATAATTTCGCCATTAACGTCGGTATTATTTTCTAGAACAGAAATTTGACATTTTTGTAGAAGTCCAGCATCGGATTCTCTCCATTACGAAGACGCGTTCTGTTTAACTCTGCGTATGTCTCCATAAATTCCGAATGAGTGAAAACATTGGATTTTCGCTCCCCCACGGGAAGGCCGCTGGCAGAAGTAACACCATCAAGAGGACTTCTTCTATCGTTTGATCGGTACGAGGAAAAATAATCCTCCACAAGTGAAATGGAAGTCGAGGTCGTCATCAATGGAGTGGATCGCATTTCTGATTTCGATTTGCCGGATGGATGCTGATTAGACATGATGTACTCATACATGTCCCGTAGACGTTCGAAATTCGTGGGGAAAAAAATGTCGAAGTAGCCCTGCCTTACAAGGAGGGTAGTACAGGGTACCGTGGTATTCCGGAACCGCGTTTGGACAACAGGTGCATTGACACCGCTGATTGTGTCAGGTAGAGTTGAGAAGTCGGAAAGTAGCAGACGATGCCGAGGGAAATGATTCCGAAGGGTCCGTAGAAGACTAAGAAGTCGGGTAGGGATATACTCCTCACGTGAGAGATTGGGAGCGAAAGGCATGGATAAATAAAGCTTGCGCAACACATCTGAAGACTGCAATACCCTACTGACAGGTGAGGGGTGTTTAAGATGGCGCTTCAAGTCTAAGAATTCAGCAATTAGAGGGTCGGACACTGGCGTATAGATCGTCTCGAAATCGCCATGAGAGTCAACTGTAACAACCCCTTGAAATGGTTCAAGCGTTTGAAGGTCATATCGGACTACGTCGTGTGCAAAATTATCCTACGCGTCTGCGTCAGATTTATGAATGGCTATGCCCGTCGACGAAAACGTACGATAACCTCCATGGCAACAAAAAAGCAAGGCGCTGGTTCTCTAGTCTCCCAATGAAAGATGCTTTTATGTGTGACCTTGACATTCGGGTGCACCTTGTATAACTTCTTCTTTTGCGCCTGGACTAGTCTGCCACTAATCTCGATGATATTATAACGAGTTCGATCGTATACCTCAGGATGGACTTCTTGGAGGAAGTTGAGAATGTCCATTGCCAAGGTCCCATTTCCTGCACCAATTTCATAAATGATGAAATCTTCGTAAGGGAAGTATTTCAACAAATACTCCGCCACAAGGCACTGGGCAATTGCCCGGCCAAACCAAGGCTATGAAATAGCACATTCTCTAAAAATGCAAAATTTATAATGGCACGACAGACATACTTTAAAGAGTTCTGTTGGTGTATGCCACAGTTGCCTACCAGGACCGTCGTATTTGTCTGCACCATAAGTAGCATACTTTTGCGCAACTGCCTCCTGAAATTCTGTCGAGTCCCTCAATGAATTAAATGCAACTGCGCTACCGTCTTGGTTGAAGATGGTTGCTTGATTTGGAAAGTAACCATAGTTTGGATTGTACAGTGAATCCTCGATGAAGTCGCGTACGAGCATTTGCACACCACGAGGCGGCTCGGTAGCATGTTCCAACGCATTGGCAGTAACAAACTCAAGGTCAGAGTATTTCGTCTGTGATGTCTGGAGAAACGGGGAGACGTTGTAATTCCATTTATCGCGTGGTACGTTAATATCGTTTTTTCGTTCAGTCTCGGACTTGGACTTGGTGGTCCTATTTCGTGTTCGGGAATGCGTTGAGTACAAACCGCGCCGCAGAATGTTATGCGCCGGGCGTTTCCAGAGACATCTCGTGGAGGCTATGCCCAGATTTAACATAGACGCCAGGGGGTCCGTCAGAGCATGAACAAGTGCGATATCAGGAAACATTCCGACGAATGACCAGGGGAGTTATGTACACGTGACAAGAAAAAGTAGCCGGACCCCGCCTTTTGTCTCGACCTTCTGAAAATCTTAAACAGATTAATGACATCTGCTGAGAGACTGGTGGAGACGTGGATGGCTTCCGGTAGAGATGATGAACTATCGGAAATCGTCTCAGGTATACTTTCAGACCTAGACGTGACCTTCCACTTTAACCAGGAGATTATAGAGATATCTGAGAATAAACTCACACTTTTGGACGTTGTCAAAGCTTTAGGCGAATTCCTCACCTCTGAAGAGGACACTATCCGGACCAAGGGTTCAGTCTGATATATCAATCTAACGATCGTATTAATCTGTCTCTTCATAGGTGTTGACCTTCTGTCCTCGATCTTGAACCGCTGTCCGACTGAAAAACTAAATCGTCAATCTGGTATGAACCTCTCCCTTTCTGTTGTGATCGTCGATGTCATCTTATCTTACCAGTTACGCCCCAGTTCGTGTTCTAACGGCATTCTACTGTGGAAAGTTGGATGACACCGAAACTATCATCCCCGCGTTGAACGGTCTCCACACACTCACCTCACATCCATTATGTTCTTCCGATGATGCTACCTCTATTGTACAAGCGTAAGCTGATTCCGGTCTCCATATTCACAAACTTAATACTTTGCATCTACAGTATCTTTGTTCATGTAAGGATGAAAGTCCTCGTGCATTCGGTTAGGTTCCTGGTATTCTCGATAATTGACAATCTTATGGCTCGAAATCGGGATGGTACGTATTTGGAAGTCTGTCGGTATCAGTGCTACAGGCGCTGATAACCCCCAGCTTTGAAGATAATGGGGAAGGCCTTCCTTTCGGGATACGTCTCGCTAGCTGAAGGCGAGAAAGATCCTCGAAATTTGCTAGTCGCTTTTGCAATCGCTCGCGTCATTCTCATAGAATTCGACATCGCAGAGCACGTCGAGGTGTGTATTTAGGTCCTCGCTAACCTTCTCTAAACGCGAATATTTCAGTCTTTATTCAATATCACATACTGTTACTTCCCGATTACATTCCGTCCTCCACCTAATGACCCTTATGGGATCACGACCGACGATCTCCGAAAAGCACTTAGGTTTAATGCGTTGTTTCTGGCTTGCCTCAAAACTAACGTATATACAGGGGTTGCCTCAGTGCCTCTCCATCTTTCGGTTCACTTGCCATACCTGTTTTTCTAGAAAAGCTGACGGCTGGTTCTCCTGTTACCAAGGTATTACCGCACTTGCTCTGAATCTACTCTGATGTCAAACCCAACTTTTCCTCAGAGAGATACCCTTCAGACTATGTCCATCTGTTTCCCGGTTTATGGGTCTGCGCTGGCTCGCACATCGGCACGCAAACTATGGAATTCTCTCAAACTAGAGGTAGGTCTCCTGCACGTTTTTTCACAAATTGGTCCTTAATCCGAACAGATATTCCAACCTACTGACCTTTTGACCGAAGAAGAAGCGCTCAAAACTACGCAGGCTTTAGTTGCAACGATATATCGGCACGAAGAAGACGCGATTGAATCAGACGACGATGTTCAAGGGCTAGCTAGGGACGTATGCGAAGAATGTATCCACATCCTACGTGAACCAGAAAAGAACCAGGCCAAACCTGCCATCAAAGTTCTCTGCGCATTCATGTCTACAACTCGTAGGTGCCTGTGTTTTCTCTAACGAGATATATATTGAGGCCTTTTCTCCAGCATCCGTGTCACGGTACACGCTGTCACAAGCGATCCCTCACCTGGTAAAACTATTTTTGAACCCTGACGAGATTTCCAATCGGTCGCCGATTCTCATCTTGCTTGCGGACTTGGTGAATGCGGCTCGTGATTCCATGCCATCAGAACTTACACATGCGACCCTTGTTCCAATGATGCCTTACAAAGACGAGGTCCTCGGTCTTGTGAGCGTTGGTTCAAAAGCACTAACTTCTCGCATCCCAGCCATTGGTTTGCTCCGAGGTCTGGTCAGCACAAAAATGCTTCTTTCCGATGAGGAATTGGGTTTCATTGTTCACTCTGCCACTGAGATACTTATGGATGAAGGGGCAGGTAACGACGAATTCAGGTATGTCTCGTCTTCTTTGGATGGATATATGATTCAATCACGACGTTCCAAGTGATGCTGCAATCTTGGAAGTATTGTCGATAATTTCCCAGACTGCGCCACAACATATAGAAGAGCAAACATTACCAATATTGTTCAATGCGCTGCCTGGACAAGCGCCACCTCGAGATACGCCGTTAGAAAGGATCAAAGTTTGGAGAATATTGCTTGCATTGAAGACCCTATGTATCCATCAAAGGTTGTTTGAGGTCCTTGTCATACGGCTCACTACGAAGGTCGATTTGATTTGTCTTTCAACAAAGCACGATTCTATAGAAGACACAGAGCCGGACGCCGCATATGCGCACTCTTTGCTCAAGACTATTGCAGACACCTTGACAGCCAAAGTTGATGCGGGGCATCCAGATGTAGCCAAATACATCGATCGTCTTGTTCCTGGTTTATATAACTTGTTCTTTTATTCTGCACTACGACAGGAACAGGCAATAGCGACCGACCATCGTCTTGTGAGGGTGACTTCGGACATTATTTCATCGATCACGCAATGTGTCCCTGTTCAGTCAGTCATTATGTGATACTCTTGATCATTGTGTTTATCATCAGCAACAGACGACAAGGTGCCTTTATCGCAGCAGTATTTGATGTATTCTCGTCAGGAAAAGTACATGATTTTGCGGAAGGCCTCCAGAAATTCCCTGCTGACACCAAGCTTCGACTTCTCGATGTGATATCCTAACCTTTCATTTCATCATTGAGATTCTCACAGGAATGATAGTCATCTGCTACAACCGCTCAAAAGAACTTACTTGCATTGTTGACCGCAGGTGTTATTGCCGCCCATAGCGAGGTAAGTGTTTTCTTCTCCTGTAAATAATAATGCCATCTCACTTATTATCCCAGGTTTTGCCTCCTCTCCCATCAATTGATATGTTTCTCAACGATCTGTTGAGGTGGAGCATCTTTCACACGGACCATGATCTTCAGAGAGAATCTGCGTGGCACTTGATCTCCTCTGTTCTGAACAAACATGCTGACAGTAAGTCACATATGACCAACCTAGGATCCAATATCGGTAAACCCTTTGTTTCTTCATAGCTGCGACGGCGTTCTTGGAAGACAAAATCATCAACTTCTGGCCAGAGTTTATCGCGAGGAGCGAGGCGTCCATAGAGCAGCGGCGCTGGGGTTTGCAAGCTTGGGTCTGGGTATGATATGGACCTCATCACTTGTTCATTCCACGAACTCAAATTCGCGTTAAGATTTGCAAAGCTTTAGTTGTGCAAAAGCATACTCTTCTCACTCGTTTCACCGATAAAATCTTCGAACTATTTGCTGACAACGAGATTAGTTGGGATGCTGCGAAGACGTTGGGAGTCATTGCGAGCTCCGATCAAATACTAACGAAGTGCAATCATGCTGTTTTGAAGGTAGCAGCTCATCCTTTCCCTGAATGCACTCAGCTGATTCTCTACTTTTGAGATCCTACATGCTCAGAAATTCGTGAATGGTATCCTTCCGCGCATCATCACAGGCGCACAAGATTCCAGCAGTGCGTACACAGCATTTGGATCCCGGCAAGGCTTGTCGTCAATACATTTTACAGAACCTATTCATGAACAAACCGCATATTTGGTTGCTCTGACGTCTTTAATCAAAGCTATTCCCAAAACAGCCTATGCACATGAGATGACAACAGTACGTTATGAACTTGGTGACTCTTTGTTCTTGTTTCTAATAAGGATGCGTCAGCTTATGCCTCTACTCTTACGAGGACTAGAATTACCTGATTTTGATATCCGAGCTGACGTGATCGATACACTCCTTGCTGCTGCGGAAGGTGACACCTCAGACCAGAAACTTGTCTCCGAACATGCTCCGGCACTTGTGACCTATATGTTACGGAACAGTGTAGTTAAGGAAATGCCTTCCATTGTGCGAGTTGTCTATCTTCCGTCAATAGGTAGGCTAACTCCTCGAATCTTGCAGCGAGTGAGAACAACTGCATTGCAGTATCTTGGCATACTACCGAAGATTGTACGATACGATATACTACACCCATCAAAATCAAGGGTGCTTCGCGAATTGGCCCAAGTCCTCGACGACCCTAAAAGATCCGTTAGAAAGGAAGCCGTGGACACCCGGTCAGTTTCACTTTTTTGGCTATCCAATGTTTTTTGACCGTCTCTTCAGGGATGTTTGGTAGGAATCCTCGGACTCAATCTCTCCCTACATGCTAATCCTTTTCAGGTTCAAATACAGTGGATAAGATTTGGTATGCAACGGGTATTGATAACAGGACATCCGTCTAATTGCAGCTGTAGATAGTGTGCGGTGGGAGTACAAATAGAAAAGGTAACTAATGTATGATATATGTTAGCCTAGGGGACTGTGAATGCGATGCGTGGGTATCCATGTTAATCATGAAGCAGCCATGATGGTCTGGGTTTTAACGGACGCGTCTGCCAGAGCGCATTCGAAAGCCCGCAAATGTTCCTCCACAACCTTTCGACCGTCTATTCTTCTCTTTGGCGTTACCAGTGTAGGTATTGGAGGGGCATTAGTGCTGTCAAGTTCGTCACCTTCCATGATGCCGGCCTCCCATCGATCGATTTTTATTCGACTTTTCTCTGCATTATCCCAGTCTGCACGCCAGCCACCTAACTTGTTCTTCAACGCGCGTATTTTCCTGCCCGCTTCTGTTGTAGCAGCGCCATTGACTTGCGCTTGTTCGGATATAGTGGAAAGCGATGAAACAAGGGAGGTGGTGAAAGAGCGTAGATGTGCTAGTTGTGGGACAGTCTTTGCTGGCGTGGCATCTCCATTTAATGGAGGGGGTGGTGGGAAGGAATCTTTAGTGGGAGAGACGACGGCCTCATAATCATCATCCTCGTCTCCAAGGCGATCCGGATTTATTTCCCAATCTTGAGAAACAGATTTTTGTCGGCGATGGATGAAAGAGGGCGTTTCTTCTTCTAAAACTTCCAGTGTATGTTGGAATTTCGGCTGAGAGGTCGACAATTGTCTGTCTTCTGACAAGTCGTTAATCGAGGAGAGTTCCTCTAAACTGCCCAAAACTTCCGCGCCACCGACTTCTCCTGAAATCTTCCTGAATTCTCGTTCGTATTCAAGTAATTCCCGAACTTGTCCTTCTCGATCTCGTGTTATTTCATTGATTCTTCGGATCACGTCTGAAGCGATACGTTCTAGTGCTGGCGGCTGACTTCCATGAGGACCAGGGTCGATGTCAAGTGTTCGGAGATGTGAAAGGAATTTATCAGTCGATTCAAGATTCTGCGCAAGAAGCTCCATTGCATCTTGTTGTGGCCTTTCCTTCGAATGACTCCTCGAAGTAGACGACGGGACACTAAACACGGGATCGGGGTCATGCGAAGGCTGGTCAAAGTCGTCTTGAGGGATTTCGGACCCGAAAGAGTTCGGACCGAGCTCCTCCGCGAAGGAAGAATCTGGGTCGTCGCCAATGATAATTTGTACGCCACTTTCGGGCTGCTCATCAACTCCTTCTGCGCGTTCATCATATTCGATTCCGAACTCTTCTGCAAGCAGTCTAGATCCTGCGCTAGGCTCCGGCATAAGGGCCACGGCTAGTTCGTGTGCAAGGGAATGGCGACCGCTGGCGGCGTCATCGGAGATACCCAAGCCACGTAGAGAAGACGTAGATTTGCGATTCTTCATAGTTGGGCACGAGGGAGATTTACGAGGAGATACAGAGAGAAAGTGAGACTTGTAGGCGAAAACATCTTCGTGAGCGTCTTTCTGCATATCTCAAGAGCGAGCAACCTGAGGCCGCGGACGTCCAAAAGCGCAATTCTTGTTTCTATATTTGCTCTTATTTACGCGACGGGGCACTCAAACATATGTTCGTGTTCTACCCTCGGAGACGAGCTAAAACCTGATTATAATAATATTATATCCATGGTGTTCACACGATGCGTTACATTTTTTGCGAGGTCTCGATACGATTACTTTCCAGTCGTGCCTGGTGCGTTGTGCTCGGCCGGCTAGGCTACATGGTCTTCCGATCAAAACACATGTAAATAGGGCTGTTGTTCGCTGCCAGAGTGCAGCAAACTCACACCATCATGGTCAGTTTGCTGTATCTGTCGTTTTGACAAATACTGAATTGTTTTCAGTCTGTGCCATCTCAACCTGCATCGGGTTTGTGGGTATGTGGCTTCCCTTTTTTCCCCCTCTGAAATGGTTTGAAGGGCGCTTTTTAGACCGAACATCGCAATCCGGAAGGGCGGACCTACTGGTACAACACTGGTACGAAGGCTAGTGTCTGGGAGAAGCCGGATGGTGAGTGAAAGCCCTTTCTCCCCGAAACCCAGATTGCTTATTCAGCCTCAGATTTGAAAACACCTTTTGAGGTCAGTTTTTCGTTCCTGACCGAAAACGTGTAGTTCGTTTATCATCCATCTTAGCGTGCACTGAACCAGACCAAATGGAAGGAATACTTTTCTGGCGGCCGTAAGTATTATTACAATGTGAGTTTATGGTGTTTCCATACTTACTCGAGCTTTAACACTTGGTATGTCCAAGACTGAAACTAAGGACTCGAAATGGGACATGCCTGATGAACTCCTCCTTTTATTGGAAAAAGTTGAAAAGGAGAGCCAGAATAACGTCCTCCCAGTAACAACTGGGTAAGATAATTGCTTACTGATGCACAACTCACGACTGATTCCCATCAGACCTGCTCAGATAACTGCCCCTGGCTTCACCCCAGTTGGATCCACGCAAGGTGCACTTGTACCCATGGGAAGCGCTGATTTATCCTCATCCAATTCCGCTTCCCAGCCCAATGGCCAAAACGGTGTGGATTTAACAGTTGGAGCCCATACTGGACCTTTGCCTACTGGCATCCTTCCGGCACGGCCTAATCTTCCTGATGATCCTGTTATTCCTCACAATGGCTTTTTGACGGTTGAAGAAGGCGAAAAAGCCTTCATGCATCTATTGAGGAAAGCTGGGGTTGACGCTACCTGGACATGGGATCAGACGATGAGAGCGATCATCACAGATCCATTGTACAGAGCACTCAATACTCTTGCAGAGAAGAAAGCGGCATGGGAAAAGGTGAGTAGTTTTGCGAAACCTTAGCTAGAGTGTGATTGGATCTCTTTCGACAGTTCACAACGGCGCTTAAAGCAAAAGAGCAAGAAGAGAAGGAAGCAAGATTGGGAAAGTTGCGTCCGGCCATTCGTAACATGCTTAAAGGCAATCCAAGTGTTTTTCATTACACGACTTTTGGCACCGCCGACAAACTCTTTTCCCAGCATCCCATCTGGCAGCAAGCCAGGATTGAATCAGAGCGTCGCCTGATTTTTGAGGAGTATGTAGCAGAGCTCAAATCGCGTGATGTGGTCAGTGCTGTTTTCTTACGCCTTCGTTTGACTGTTGATTTCATGAAACAAATTAGCAAGCGAGTCGGGCCTCGCGGTCTCGCAGTGTCGCAAAAGTTGTCAATCTCTTCAAACAGCTCAATGTCGACGTCCTTACCCGTTGGAGGACAGCTCATAATTTGGTCCTTGATTCACAGGAGTGGAACGAGGATCCTGAACTTCGCAAACTACCCACACTCGATATCTTGCTTGCCTTTGAGGACTACAGCCGGGTACGAGAGCGTGAATACGAAGACCAGATGCGGAAGGCACAAGTTGAAAAGACGCGCAAAGAACGCAAAGCGCGCGAGTCCTTCAAGGTACGATGATCTCTCAAATGATGCAAATGCTCTTTTCACCTTCATGGGATATAGGAGCTCCTTCAAAATCTGGTTAATTCCGGGAAAATCAAAGCACGGTCCAAGTGGAAGGAGGTCTATCCCATTTTCGCGGATGACGAGCGCTATCTCTCCATGCTTGGTAACCCTGGCTCTAACCCTCTTGAGCTCTTTTGGGATGCTGTTGATGCCCTTGACCAAGAACTGGATCGAAAAATTGCTGTTGTTGAGGCAGCGATTGAGCGACACAATGTAAAGGAGGCTCAGAGGAAAGGAGAAGATGGGGATAAGGACGTGGGTTTTGCTGTGGGTCCAGAGACGAAGGAAGAAGAGTTCAGGAGTATTGTGGAGGCAAATGCAGATGAAGCTGTGCGTGCACTTGTGAAGGAAGATTTGGTTGAGATTTTCACTACAGTGAGGTCTGCTTCATCTTGACTTGGGTCATTACTAAAGGTTACAACTGCAGCTTCACGATGCTGCGGTAAAAAAACAGGCTGAGGAGAAGAGACGGGCAGAGAGAAAGCAGCGTCATCTGCAGGACGACCTGAGATATGCTTTCAAGAAACTTCCAGAGCCACTGGACATCAATTTATCTTATGAAGAGGTTTGTAATTTCCTGTACTTCTTGCCTTCGTCTAACTGTGTTTTTAGGCTGTACCCTTTATTCAACATCTCCCTGAATATATTGCTGTGGACGATGACGAAGGGCGCCGCGCGGCTTTTGCGAAATTTGTCAAAAGACAGAAGGTGAGGCAAACGAAAAATATTTTCTTTACGTCTTTCATGAATGTTTAGGAACGACAAAGGGAGGCGGCATCTGAAGACGGGGCTTCCACAACAAGCCGCAAGCGCAAGGAACCTCCACGCGATCACCGAGATGGTGATCGCGACCGGGGCGACCGTGAGCGCGAAAAGGATAGAGACAGAGAGAGAGACAGAGAATCTCATCATCGCGACCGCGACAGGGAGCGAGACCGTGCTGACAGAGCCAAGGATCATGATCGTGACGCGAGAGGGTCAAAACACGATTACCGCTCATCGAGAGATCATGGTCGGGGCGATCGTGACAAGGACTATGACAAGAAGCATGGATATCATCGGGACGACGACAGAAGGAAGGATAGGGACTCCCGCGATGATAGGAAATATAACAGAGAGTGGGAAGAGGGTCCGGGCCCCAGGGCGGAGCGGGAGCGTAGTGCGCCTTTGCACAAAGAGGATGCAAAGCGAGACGCTTACGACGACCGGCTTCATGATGAACGTGCTGAAAAGGTTGGCATGACGACCTTCTTTCCCAGGACTCGGGCTAATTAGTATTGACTACATACAGCGAACGAGATATGACCGTGAGGAGCCATCGCGAGGTGAACGAGCTGAGACACCCGAAGAGGGTGAAATCTAAGCAGTGTTCATACTTTGCTCTCTTGCTCTTTGTTGTACATGTTTAAAGTTCCTTCAATATTAATATAATTACGTACAAGGCAAATGAATAACAACAGTATGGAGTCGCTACGAGGAGGATTCGATTGGAATCTCGATTTCTCCTATGCGGAGACGGGTGTAAGGTTGTTTATGCGAGATGGTTTTTTGGTACCCCTTTCTCCTCTTCTTCTTGAAGATAAACTCCATTTTTCCCTTGGTGTGCTCGAGGACAGTTGCCTGGACACGGACTCGTGAAGGTGATATTGTGGGGTTGCCGCGGAGGGTATACTCGCGTGAGCCAAGCTCATGAATCTCGTCGAGCGTGAGGACGTCACCGACTTTAACGTCGCGGAGACGAGGGACGGTAAGGACGTCACGAGGAGTAAGGATGTATTTTCTGCCCACAAAGTTTGCAATGATGTAGTGAGAGGGTTGGGAACGGATGAGTTCAAGGGCGGCAGTGGTGGACCCTGGTTGCGTGTGTACTGCGCGACACAGCGCGGGGACTATAAAGACTGTCAAAAGTAGTAAAGACAACAAAGCAGAAGGCTCACCACCGCGCGCTAGACGGGCCAGCATCGTCTATATTCTGGCAGTGATGATGTTTCCGTGTTGTGTGAAATTTAGAAATTGAAGCTCCGCCTGAACCTTCCGACTAACGCCGATTGCGCTGGTCAAACCGAAAACTTCCCTACCCATCCCCATATCCTACTTCCACCTCCTTTGCCATGCACCGCATTGCTATTAGAAACTCGGTGCGCGCCCGTTTGGCGGCGGCTGCCAAGGTCTGTGTCCCTTCGTGTTTTCTCGTATGTTCTTCCCTCAATTTCGACAAATTACAGACCGCTCCCGTTGTCACCCGTTCGTACGCTACCGCGAAGGCTAGTGCGTATCCTCTTTCTCAATACCCTCAGAAGAATTGTACAGCTTACAACGCGATCCTTCTTTCTTCTTCCCACTCTCTTGCGCGTCATTTTACACGTCATCCGTAGCTGCTTCCGAGGTTTCGTCCATCCTTGAGTCCCGTATCGCTGGCACAGCTGTCGGTGCCAATGTTGAGGAGACTGGTCGTGTTCTCAGTGAGTCTACATCCCCACTCATATTCGCAGCGCGCTCCAATTCAAATTCTAGGTGTTGGTGATGGTATCGGCCGTGTTTGGGGTCTCCGTAACGTGCAAGGTCAGTTTTTCCTTGCCTCAGTGCATCTCCTGAATTAACCCTTGAACTGCTTGTCGTAACCAGCCGAAGAGATGGTGGAATTCTCTTCTGGTGTTCGTGGCATGTGTCTCAACTTGGAAGCCGATAACGTCGGTGTCTCCATCTTCGGTAACGATCGTCTCATCAAGGAGGGAGACACCGTCAAGCGTACCGGCCAGATTGTCGATGTCCCTGTCGGCCCTGGTCTCCTTGGACGTGTCGTCGATGCCCTTGGTGACCCCATTGATGGCAAAGGGCCCATTGAGGCTGCCGAGCGCCGCCGTGCGTCGCTCAAGGCCCCTGGTATCCTGCCCCGTCGTTCCGTCAACCAGCCCATGATGACTGGTATCAAACCCATCGACGCCATGGTGCCTATTGGTCGTGGTCAGCGTGAGCTGATCATTGGTGACCGTCAAACCGGTAAAACTGCTGTCGCTATCGACACTATCCTGAACCAGAAGAGGTGGAACGATGGCCAGGATGAGACCAAGAAGCTCTACTGTGTCTATGTTGCCATTGGCCAGAAGCGCTCTACCGTTGCTCAGCTCGTCAAGACTCTTGAGGAGAACGATGCTATGAAGTACACCATCATTGTTGCTGCCACCGCTTCTGAGGCTGCTCCTCTCCAATACCTCGCTCCTTTCTCTGGATGTGCCATGGGAGAGTGGTTCCGTGATAACGGCAAGCACGGTAAGAGGACATACTTCTTTCTCGACCTTTCTAAACTTACGCGTCTTTCTAGCCCTCATCATCTACGACGATCTCTCCAAGCAGGCCGTCGCTTACCGTCAAATGTCCCTTCTCCTCCGTCGTCCCCCCGGTCGTGAGGCTTACCCCGGTGATGTCTTCTACCTTCACTCTCGTCTCCTCGAGCGTGCTGCCAAGATGAGCGACAAATTCGGTGGAGGATCCCTCACTGCTCTTCCCATCATTGAGACTCAGGGTGGTGATGTGTCCGCCTACATTCCCACTAACGTTTGTTGCGCTTTCTTTCTATTCCCCATTTCTTGGCTAACCTTGCCCTATAGGTCATTTCCATCACCGATGGTCAGATCTTCTTGGAGGCTGAGCTCTTCTTCCGTGGTGTCCGTCCCGCCATTAACGTCGGTCTCTCCGTGTCTCGTGTCGGTTCGGCTGCCCAGACGTAAGGGCATATTCAGGCTTGTGTTGGATATTTACTCACTCTTTTGTCAACAGCAAGATCATGAAGAAGTTTGCTGGTTCGCTCAAGCTCTACCTTGCACAATATCGTGAAGTTGCCGCCTTCGCCCAATTCGGTTCCGATCTCGATGCTTCCACCCGCTTCCTTCTTTCTCGTGGCGCCCGTCTCACTGAGCTCCTCAGTAAGCTCAAAACTCTGATTGTACATATCTATATGTTGCTCACTTGTTTATAGAGCAAGGCCAATACCAACCCTTGCCCATGGAGGTCCAGGTCCCCATCATCTACGCTGGTGTCAACGGTCTCGTACGTTACTTTCACCTGTCTTGCATTGTTACGTTGAATCTGAATAAATATTTTCAGCTCGATGCCATCCCCGTCGAGAAGATCACTGCTTGGGAAGCTGAGTTCCGTCAACACCTACACACATCACAATCCGCTCTCCTTTCTGAGATTGCCTCTGGTACCGTGACACCCGAAATGGAGGGCAAGATTAAGAAGATCGTTGAGGACCATGTCGCCTCTTTCACTTCGTAAAACTACCCTAGGACATAATTGCGTGCATGCTCTTAGATTCTCGATGATGTTAGTTGAGTTGTCGTCGAATCCAAAATAAAACCGCTTTCTTTTTGCTATGTGGGCATGCTCCTTCGATCAGTCTGAACGAGAGATGAAGTTAGATTAGTGAGCTCTCACGCTTTCCCCTGTTTCATCAATTGCGTTCGTCTCCGCCCGGAATCCTTCGATGCATCGGCAGAAGATCTTATCTTATCCGATTGCCATGGCTCGGAAGAATGTCCGAAAGAAACAAATCGAAGACTTCCACAATTTTCCATTCCTCTACAAGGTTCCGCACGTCTAACAGCTACTCGTACTAAAATAGCCGCTCAGATGTCAACTATCAATGCAGAAACAATTGCGCGGGTTGCGAAGCAGGCGTTTGAGGTTTCACAACTGACATCATCGTCTGAACGCGTCGATGCCCTACACGCCATACGATCAGAGCTCGAGTCAAGGCGAGAAGCAATCATGGCCGCTAACAAGGAAGATCTACAAGTTTGTGTATTTCGATTTCTTGAAAACAAGTCATGACTAGCTTCTCCTAGGCTGCCCAGACTGAGGTGGATGCTGGTCGTATGTCGAAATCTTTACTTGCGCGACTTGATTTGGGCCGAGGTGACAAATGGAATTCAATGCTTCAGGGCGTCGTTGATGTTGCTGCGCTTCCCGACCCAACCGGCACGGTCACGTATGCGACGGAACTCGACGACGAGCTAGAGCTCTATAAAGTATCGTGCCCAATCGGTGTACTGTTGGTCATCTTTGAAGCTCGTCCCGAAGTCGTAGTGAATATTGCAGCTTTAGCAATTAAATCTGGTAAGATTTCGTTTTGGTGTGACAATCGAGGCACCACTGACTTTTCGGCCAGGAAATGCTGCGATTTTGAAAGGAGGAAAGGAATCCAATCGAACAACGAAACTGCTTTCCGAAGCTATTCAGGCCGGACTGTCAAGGACATCTCTTCCCAGTGCATACATCCAAACTATTGAAACTCGAGCGGAAGTCTCGTCTCTGCTAGCCATGGATCAGTACATTGACCTCGTCATTCCTCGAGGTAGCAAAGAGCTGGTCAAAAATATCCAACACAATACGCGCATACCTGTCATGGGTCATGCAGATGGCCTATGCTCTATATATCTTGATGAGACTGCTGATGTGCACAAGGCGAAACGGATTGTTGTGGATGCTAAAGTGAGGTTTATAGTATCGATCTTCATTGAGCGGGTAATGGATGGTATCTGCAGATTGACTACCCCTCCGCATGCAATGCGGTGGAAACTCTCATCGTTCATCAGTCTCTGCTCAATACAGTTTGGCCGGAGGTTGCCAGGGCACTCTTAGCTGCAAATGTCGAACTCCTGTGTGACGAACCTACACTCAAGGTGCTATCATCTCTTCAAAATCCCCCACAAAATCTTTCGAGGCTAGTCAAGTCATCAGAACCTTCCACGTACGACATTGAGCATCTTTCCTTAACTCTTTCCGTCATCGCTCTCCCCTCGCTCCAAAACGCAATCAAGTTTATCAACCAACATGGATCCGGGCACACAGATGCAATCATAACAGAGTCCGAATCTGCTGCATCGGTGTTTTGCCGTGGTGTCGACTCAGCAAGTACATTCGTTAATGCAAGTACGCGGTTTGCAGACGGCTTCAGATATGGGTATGGAACAGAAGTTGGCATAAGCACAGGGAGGATCCATGCCAGAGGTCCTGTTGGGCTCGAGGGACTAGTCATCTACAAATACATGATGAAGAGCAAAGACAAAGCTGGGCACATCGTTGGAGACTTTGGCACCGGGAAGAAAAGTTATAAACATCAACGGATTGATACCTCCTCTGTGCCATTCTGATTCTAACTTTGCAGAGTGGCCGTCATACAGATCAATCTTTTGCACATCGTATATCTCAAGGAATCTTACACTGGATGAAGGCACTGTCTGAGATCAGGAATCATGTAATTGGCGCCTTTAACCAGTGTGGTCAGAACAAGATATAAACATCTGGTGGTCCTGGGAACTTTGCATTGGCTTTACAAAGTCTACAGAATTTTTCGACCTAAAGTGATACGAAATCACCCCGAGAACTTTGTCGTCTTTAAGCTGAATGTGTAAACGTTTCAGGCCACAATGTGTCACTTCCGATGTCATTTTGATATTTCTGCAGTTCTTTGATAGAGTTGGACTTCTCGATTCCTAAATTCCAAGTTCCTTCTCAACTTGCTGGGGTTGCCCAGCGGTAAAGGATTACAAACTGTCGAATCACACGACTGGTTGCAGTATAGATTGTACCATCTCCGAACCTCAGACATGTATAGCGATGGTAGTACATCTTTATCGGGGAGAAGTTATGACGCTGATTGGTTCGCCTCCTGCGGTTACTCGTGTCAACTGGCATCTCTATGTCACACTGGCCACATCGAATCTCCGACTTCGGTCTGCTGAGTGCCGGCCCTGTTATCGGTTAGTTATCGAAAACATGACAGTGAGCATTCCTGAAACTGTGACAGTGACGTGTGCTGGTTACTTCACTCGACATCCAAAAAGAGTACGTTGTAATTCATACGACGTACAAATGAAAGTAGCGAACATAATCGAGTGGAATCTCCCTAACTCGCCCAGTGTCTTTTGAATTTAAGTAAGAAGGCTTGATGGCTCAGTCCAACCTTCTGCCCGTCCAAGATTAAAGGTTTAAAGGACGGGACATGGAAATGACCAGGATATCGGGATGTCAATTGTCGTTAGTGCTTCAACGATACGATTACTTTTGATGAAAAGTCGTCTTGATTATTTATCATACATACACGCAATATCCAGAAAATTACAGAACATTACATATTATTATACAAGAAAACATATTATCTGGATAGAAAAGTGCCATTTTATGGACTAACAAAACCGTCAGGTCGAGGAGACCCTGGAACCTGAAGCTTGAAGCGGCTGTTCGGACCAGCTTAAGTATGCAAACCGAATTGCAGTCCTGTCTCGTCCACAGCATGCCAGGATCCAGGAGAGAGGTTCTAGGTTTTTCAGGCAGTAAATACCTCACAATCATGGAACATTACGGCATATTTAATTTCGTCTGGGTTTCGGGATTTGATGATTTCACCTCCGCAGCTATAGCAGAAGTGGCTGTGCGATGATTTAGCTATACTGCGAACCTAGGATGTTAAGCACAAAGACACTTACGTATTACATGCTGGGGCCGAACACTTCAGAAAGAACATTTTTGAGTCAATAGGACATCAATTTCCCTATGAGAAAATCCTTACAGCCATATGATTACATCCCTTGATCTTCTCAATCAGCGTCCGACAACCTTGTAACTCGTGAGTGGAGACAGGTTTTTGTACGTCAAAGGCCCTTACCCGGACATTGTTTCCACCCAAGGCTTTCCGAAAGACTGTGTAACTCTGCGGTACTGTCACACAAATGTTGTGGTCCTTCTCGATTTATTTTTTGCTGGCATTCCTTGCACCATATATGCCCACAACCTACAGGACATGAGATTTCATTTGTTTGATTATAGTCAGCTCTATCGACGAAAACCGAGTTCTTGCACCTATAAGAGATTCCCTCAGTCGTGAGGGAGCGTGTATGGAGATGCCTTACGAGTTACAAGTGACTTTTATAGATACATTAGAGTTTTGCAGTTCTTCAAAGATTTCCATCTCCGTGCCGTTTATACCAAGCTTTCGAATGATGGGTTCGTCGATGACTGGGAAGCATTAAGACCAACTAAAATAGAATCAGTCACGGACATACTGCTCGGGACTTCTGTAACTCCCTCCGCCACACATGCAGGACAAAAGATGGGGAACTTGCGAGATTGCAAATCTGCTTGTACCGTACGTTTGAGACAATCTTCACAAAACACGTGTTGACATTCCGATAGTCGATTGACTAACTCCTCTCGGTAATTGTCCAGACACACTCCACATGCAAAGTCTACGGAATTTGATTGCACCGTTGGTGTGTCAATATCTTCATGAACTTGCAGCATATCCAGTCTTGTGCTGATTAAAGACTCTGCCTCGACGAGAGATAGCTGGAGAGTGTGTATCAGTGCCTCCTCTTCATTAGCAATTTGCGTTTCAAACGCGAGATATTGAGCGTCCATGAAGTCATCACCTTGGCCGGGAGCAAAAGCCATTTCAGAGCCATCATTCCTAGATATTAGGCGTTAGTACAGATAAGAATACAAACGCCACTTCGTACGAGTGAAAATTAGAGTTCTCAAATCCTTGAGAGTGATCGTTGGCTGCGTGTTGGGTCTGGGTCTGCACTGTTGACACACGTGTGCTCATTGTCGCTATCTGCCTAGCTTCTGCTGTATGACTATGCCTCCCTATTGTCGAAGATCGAGCGCCTGTATGCTGTAATTGATCTTGTAATGTTGACTGGCCCACACCCGTTGTTAGAGGTTGTCCTGTTAATCCTACATGAACTTGCCGTTCTTCCATTGAAGATTGAGCGCTCTCTATACGCCACGATCGAGTTTGTGCTGTTGAAGAAGGGCTCCGTGCCCCTGGAAGTTGCACTCCTACAGATGATGGATATTGTGTCAAAGGACGCGTGTTCATCGCTGCCAGCTGTCTTGTTTCCCCTGTATGAGAATTTATTCCCAGCGTTGAGGATTGAGCTATGTACTGCAGTGGGGTTTGTGCTATTGGTGGAATAATCCCCGCTGTTTCAAGATGTCTTGTGTCTCCTGCATTACTTTGCCTTCCTATCGCCGGAGATCGATTGCTCTGCGTATGCTGCAAATTGTCTTGCACGGTTGACGAGCCCACCTCCGTTGTTGGAAGTGGTGTTGCTTCTCTTACATCGGTTTGCCTTATCGTTGTTGAAGTTCGAGCGCCTTCTGTGTGCTGCAATCGGGTTTGCACTACTTCCGGGTACGTACTCGTTGTTTCTACGTGATTTTGCCTTTCCACAGTCGAATGTCTTATGCTCTCCGACTGTGAGGGCGCAATTCTCCTCGATGCGTTTGTGTTATGAGGGTGGTGTGGACTGGGTGACATCTGGAAAACCTGTGAGTGTTCTGACATAGCGCTATCTGACGCGTTTCCATTGGAGGTCATGCGTCCAAGGAGGACATAAAAGGACACCATTTCATCAGGCCCTGATTCCTGTAGCCGAAGTTTGCTAGCAATAAACTCTGCAGTTTCCCCCGAGGAATTGCTCAAATGAATCTCAACAAGTCCAGATCCAGTAAACCCAGAATTAAAAGTCAAGAACATTTGCCCAAGGAGATTATGATATTGGAATTTCAAGCAGCTCAAGCAGTCCCTACCATTATCAATGATTGCAGCCGCTAATGAAGTGTTTCCCATATACCTGTCAAAATTGTAAAATACTCATCACAGGGCTAGATTGATTCAACTCACGTGTTGAGGGATTCCTTGAGTTTCTTGCGGTTTATCATGGCATCGTAAGTGAATTCCCTGCTAGAGTCCGAAAGGATTGTATATTTTCGGAAAAAAGGTGTTTGGATGATATCCCATGACACAAGAACATCAGCTGCAGGCAACCAGTGTTCGCAGATCGATTTTGTTGCCTGTATTCAACATTGAAGTAAAGAAGTATCAGGAATAGTACAAATGGCTCACCCTGACTGCATCAGACGTCAGTAACCAGAGAATCAATTCATCTCCTTCTATGTGATGGTGCATTTCCAGTGCAAGTCGAGCAAAATTCAAAGTCACCAGTCGACTACCAGATTGACGGGGTAGATGCCCAGCAGTCAAAAAGATTTGCTGGCCGGCATACGCTTGTTGGAGGTAATCCCGGGGTCCGAAGTGGGAGTTTTCTCGGCGTCTGTGCATTTGCAACGATTAGGATCTGGAAGGAATTCATGGAAACAACGTATCATCTTGGTTCAAATACAACATGCAGAAGACCTTATTATCCACGATAAATGATAGCATCCTTGTTATAGTACGTTGTTACGACATCGACAAGGTCAATCGATGCGGGCCACGTTTTCATTGTGCTACAGTTGACTCGTATTGATCATACAAGTACAATAGGCAGTTGAGCCGAGAGAGCACAATAAGTGGAACAGACAATGGTCAAAAACAAGGTTCATGTCACGTTATCATACGTCAATTCTGTGGAAAGTCGATAATAAGTATCTAGTATACCTGATGGTGTAACAACAAATGCGATAACATTTACACAAGAAAAACAATATTTCAGAACCTTTGTGCTCGAATCAAGTTGGAAGTTGTTTATCAACAAAGACATCTAAAAACTTTCATCAATCCAGGTAGCGTAGTCGGATCCCAGGACTTGTTCATGCGTGATTAAAACATTGAGGGGTGTTTCGTACATTCGCTTAGAAGTGTTCGATCCAGCGCCAGTGTTGGCATACTCTTGGAATATACTGTTGTGACCGCGATGTCAGCTGTAGTCTAGAACTTCACGAAATCACTTACGGGGTAGCACCGGCAGCCATAGTAGTCCATCCTGCAGTGTTGATAATATCAGGTAAGACCGACCTCTGGAAAACGACTCTGGCGAGTATTCTCCAGGGACGGCCAAGGTAGACCTTTTGAGTCAAATCTGTAGAAGTATTACTTGTGATAGTCGAGCTGTCGATGACGTAGTAGCTGGTGTCGGTAGCTACCTCCCTCGAGTTGGCAGTGATTGCACCACCGCCAATAGAAGCCAGAGTACATTCGCCGAACCATGCGGATGCCGCGCCGTAGATATAGTCAACTGCGCCCTCGATGTAGCAATTGCTGTAGTATTGAGGGCCATCAGCATCCGCAAGAAGAGTGTCCTAAATTACTATGAGAGAAAGAACGTCATAAAAAGGCGTAGAAAGCTCACCTGGTACCCATAAAAAGCACAGCCATAGTACCCTTGCTTGGTACCCCTGGCAGCCAGAGCAGTGGCTTGCACACCTGGTCCATCCGTATTCCTTATGTTCACGTTATACACCTTAAAGTTGTTGCTATGAGCACGGAAGGTCGACGAGGGGTCATTTCCGCCGTTATCTTGTGCATTGAGATTGTAAGCGATTGTCACTGTATTGGCTTTCCAGTTTCCTCCACTATGATACATGTTAATCAAGCAAAACAGTGAAATACTGCGAAAATACACTTACTTGGTAGAGTACCCATATATTGTCAAAGGACCTCAAGACTGTGAAGTGAGATGAAGAAATCAAGTTACAGTATCCATATATACCGCCATATGTAACAGTGACCTGTTCGACGTAGGTTCCGGGATATATAAATATAGCGGCCGCAGCGGTGCCGCTGAGCGAAGCTACAGCCGCACTGACAGTGCTGGCTCGTGAATTCGTGAGAAAAGTCTAAGAGGACAGTACGCAACGCAAAACCTATATTCTCCGGCTTGAGTGCCTGTTTGACGAACTATCTTAGCGCCATTGGGGGGCGTGGTGAGTGCCAGGACAGCAGACAAGCTTAAAAACAGAGAAGCCAGACGAAGCAGAACCATTGTTAGTTCTGCTCCTAGTCATCCATTTCACGGGCATTTTTAAATCACAAAGGACGACGCGGCGCGAGCGGCTCCTTGAGATCGTCACGGTTTAAGCTGCGGATAAACTGGGCTTAAACCCAGGGGGTTCTGTATGTGCCGGATAGGTGCGAACTTATTAAACTCATGAAGAATGTCCAGCGGAGAAATCGACATCGACAGTATCTGGAATCCAATTGAACGGGCCGCGATTCACGTGCAGACAAACGTCATGTGTTCTTTTGGTCAGGCATATGAGCTTCCATTACCTTTGAATAATGTCTTCATGCCTTGCTTGTTGTGAATCCATTAGGAGTATTCATTCACGCAATGGCACGGACCGCCGGCCCTTTCTCTAGTGATGTTACTGTTGGAACTTCTTTAAAAAGTTCACTACAGTCAATCTTTTAGTGAACCGTTCCAGCTATGGTAAAACTAGACTTTGGTTTGTTTTTGGCTCTAGCGACCTCAGTCTCGCTTGCCCTCGGAAAGCCTCTGGAAAAACGCGTGACTTGCACAGTCACATCGGCCCAGGATGTATCTGTTGACGATGTTCCAGCTATCGAGGCAGCCATCAAATCTTGCGGGAATGGCGGAGTCATAGTCATTCCTGCTGGACACACTTATCAGATACGGACGACTCTTGACTTCACTGGATGTATGAATTGCGAGGTCCAGATCGAAGGCACTCTCAAACTTTCATCTGATACCGCATTCTGGAACGGAGTTCGGGCAGTGATCCTCTTAACAAACATCGGGGGTGCAACAATACACTCCAAGACTGGAAGTGGTGTCGTTGACGGAAATGGTGTCCCATTCTGGACTGGTTAGTGTCTTCCTTTAATGTATTTATGCCCTTATTATTCAACGAAATCTAGCATTTGCTGCAGATAGCTCATACGCTCGGCCGACACTTATGTATATTACTGGTGGATCAAACATCATCGTTGAAAACTTATATTTCAAAAAGTCAGTAGTTTCGTTCCACAGCGCACAGAATGCGAATTGATTCCTTCAGTGCTCCAAACGTCTTCCACTCTGTGACTGGCGGTGCGACGAACGTTATTTATCGGGGACTCAGGTTAAACGCTGAAATATATGACAATATCACACCTAAAAATACCGACGGCTTCGATGTCGGCGCGTCCTATGTGACAGTTTCAAACGTTACCGTCACCAATCAGGACGACTGCGTTGCTTTCAAGCCAAACGCGAACTACGTCACGGTTACAGACATTACTTGTACTGGTTCGCACGGTCTCAGTGTAGGTTCCCTTGCAAAGGGTAGTGATGACGTAGTGAGTAGAGAACGCCACTTGAACGTTCCTATTTTGATAAGCCGCTCGTCAGGTTCAGAATATCTACGTTGATCGAGCGACCATGATAGACTCAGCGAAAGCAACTGGAATCAAATTGTATGACGGAGCGTCAGGCCACGGTGTTGCAACTGTACGGAATGTAACTTACAACAACATCGTCGTCAAGAACTGTGATTATGCTGCGCAGATTCAGAGTTGTTATGGTTCCACCTCTACGTGCGTGGCAAGTAGCCATACAGTTACGGATGTTTACTGGAATAACATTTCGGGCACTACGTGAGAATCTCGCTTTGAGAAGGACCTCGCGGACTCACCTTTGGTACCTAGGTCTTCGAAATACGACCCTGTTGTCGCCAACTTGAATTGCCCTTCTTCAGGCACATGTAACATCCACATCTCCGACTTTACTGTCAAAGCTCCGTCGGGCAAGGCCAACGTATTGTGCTCTGCCGTGGATGGTACACTCGGAGTGACTTGTAGTGGCGCTGCTTCAGGATAGATGCAAACTAACGATATCTTTTCCGCCTTGTGCCAAATTATATACTTGCCTGCGTCTAGTAATCTTGTCCGATCGATAAAGTGTCCTCGATGACTTGGCCGACTGCGTCTTGCACCTTCAAAAGTCCTCGTAGTCTTGCTACAGAATAGAACTTGACCTCAGTGCAACTACACCAAGTACTTGGTACACGACAAATGCACGCAGTATGGGCTCTGATGTATCTGACCTCCCCACCTCCCTGAGAGAACATCAGTCGATTGTGCTTCGAGACAATATTTTGAGACCAAAAGGAGAGTCCAAGCCATCACTGTCCTTATCCAGTATTACTTCTTGCCTCGACCCCAGACGTATCTACATTCTTGTGATATAAAGGATGTAAATGGGCCCCAAGAATTTTCATTGACTCCACCAGATGGCCAAGAGTTTCATTGATTCTCGTTGATCTTATGTTGTTCATAAAACACTTATGGAGTATCTCGTTACTCCGAACTATCCTCGCTTATTCTTGGGACCTGGTTGGGCTTATGATTAGTGCGGGTTAGGATGGTCCAGCGTACTCTAATCGATAGCCCAAACTAAAACAGAGCGTCTGGGATCAGGTGAAGGTTTTCTTGTCATGGTCGTCGCAACGCCAATCGCTTTTATTGGTCTAATCAAATTTGCTTGTCGCAATACTTTCTTTGCGCACATCGTTGTCCATTCGTGTTCTCAGGCAACCACAATTAATCCAGCATGTTCAAGTCCGGAAATAGGACAAAGTGTAACTCTCAACAGAGGTCGCTAAAATTCCAATTACGTCGCACAGATTGAAAGAACTTGTGTAACAATTCGTCATATAATCACAGACGGCTATTGTAACTAACGTCTAGAGATACGTAGATATTTTCACTCATTTCTTAGAGCTCACCTTTTTAGGTGGACAATCTGTATACGACCCTGTTGTCACCATGGGATGCGTACAATCGCTTTCCAAATTCACAACTATAGGTCCTTCGGGAAAGGGAATGTATTGCGCTCCGCTGTGGATGAGGTCATTGAGAGCGGTTCGCAGTCTCCGGATGGTTGGTTATATGACAATTCCGACCGTAGCTCACTAAAGATATGTTGAGTAGTCTAGTGAAATCAATACCAATATTATAGGAGATATGTAAGAATCAAGCTTCTGGTGTGTCGACACGAGCCTTTTTCTCTGTACTCGATGATTCGGCGTCCGCGTCCGCTTTCCTTTTTTCTGACGGTTTTTTCTTCTTTACAATAGATGTTAGGTCATTGACGACACCAGGGACCGTATCGGAAGCTGCTGAGGATCCCGCGTTTAGTTCTTTATCAAGTGCCCGCGCTGCCATTGCAGGCGCTGACATATTTCCATCAGCGGAGTTATTTGGTGTAGTCTTTAATTCCTCGACCTTTGTGAGTTGTGAGCAGGTGTCTGGTTAAGATGTCATGGTCTAACCTTCAATGCCAAATCTTCTCTGAGTCCAGATAGTTCCTTGAATTCAACCTCAATTTGCGATTTTGACATATTTTGCACTAACTCGTCTCTCACGAGTCGAGAACGAGTTGATTTACCCTTGCCTTTTGCGCTTGGCTTTTCTTCTTCAGGAAGTGGAAGAAGCTGACCAGAGAGACCGTCCCGGAGTTCGGCTAGACGGCTTTCGACACTTTCTAAAGCCTTTTCCGCCTGAGCAATTGCATCGGACAAGCGTCCCGGGGTGAGGTCAAGCACCATGCTAAGCTTGTAGTGGGCCTCAGCAATTTGACGCGACGTTACAGGAAGTAAATGTATCTTGAGGTCAAGACCTGCTTGGTAGTCCGTAATTGCTTGATCAAATTTCTCTGTGATAGAATGAGAAAGATTAGGCGGACACAACGTGAGACAACAGACCTGTTTCTAGAGATACGTCTCCTAAAGCAATATAGGTGTCTGCGAGTTTGAGTTTGATTTCATCGTCGTCGTCCTGGTCTTTGACTTTGTCGTAAATTGCTCGAGCAAGATCAAGGACTTCCCAGGCAGCATTAAAATCATCTTCAGGTTCAGCGTCCTCCCCATCTTCATCCTCGCCTTCCTCTGTCTTTTCGGCTTCAGCAATGGTCTTCTCGGCTTGTGCAAATAGATCGACGGCAGAGTCATCATCTCCGTCGACTTCCTCCGCATCACCAGAAAACGATAAAATAGGCCCTTTTCCATTCATGCCGACAGGGACTACATGCGATTTATTATCAGAAAAGAAGGACGAACAATGACACGCACCAGCTTCCTCCTCGAGACCCTCCTCATCTTGCTCCTTTCCCAAGACAGAGCTCTGCGATATTGCATTCTCCAATAGAGCCTTCCCATATGAGAAGTATAGGTCCGCCGTTTCTGGACTATCTTCACCGACTTCTTTGGTCCTGAGGTTCGAACGACGCGTTAAGATGCCTGAGCGCGACAATAACGGCAGGTGGAAGAGTACACGCGACCTACATCAATTCAAGAGCAGTAGCATAGTGCTCGATTGCTTGTTCAAACTTTTTGAGGGCAAAGGCGCGCTTTGCATGTTCAATGGCGGTCTCGACTGTGACCTCGGTACTTTGCACGTCGGTAGTCGGGGCGTCATCGGTCCTGAAGGTCATTTAACCATAGTCAATTTGAGAGCGTACGTTACTTACGAAGCCATGAAATCCGAGGGCAGCGTGGAGAAAATGAGAGAGTACAAAGGATTGCTGGATGGTGTCGAAGCCAACCGAAGTCAACGGATTTCAACAGGTCACTGTGGGAAGCCTTGCGCGTGACAGTTCAACAAAGAAAAGAGGACGCTTGGAGGAACTTGCACTTTGTGTCGAAAATCCATTCATTTGTGGGGCTCAAAGCATAGGAAAAAGGTAAAGAATGTAGGGTATTATCATCAAATGTTAACAAAGTCCCGAACTGGAAAGCGATAGAGATGGATGAATGATTGTGAATGCAATTAAGATATGTAAATAGCAAAGGAGATATGTACAGAGAAAACGGGACCAGGTAGCGACTAGATTAAGGAAGCACCGTTCTGTTGCTGGGGATTCTGCCTGATTGTAGAATTGGAACCAAAGGTACCCGTTCCACTGAAGAGGTTAGAACCAAAAGAGTGAGAACTTGAACCGGATGTCGGAAGGCTTGGGACAGGCGGAATTATCGAACCTGCAGTGTTGGATAAACCTATCATGGACGCGCGGAAAGGGTTGGCAGCGCCTCCACCAGTCGTCTGTGGTCGTAGGCCTTGACCTAAAGTAGAACCACTGCCAAAGGTTCCTACAGCCCCAGTCATCTGGGTTGTTATGAATGGTTTTGTGGATGAGATACTAGATGATAATCCACCAGTCGACAACATTCCAGTAGCGCTTGAAGCCACCACTGCGCTGGTCGTGGGTTCAGGTGTGACCGGCGACGAGTCCGGGATTGGAGGCAGAGATTCCATTAATGACGCACCGAATGATGACGTCGGCTTAAACGGCTTGAGTCCAGCGAAGCCCGTGATCTGGGATTTTATTGGCGCAACGGATGATGCAGATGTATTG
Source organism: Termitomyces sp. T108 (assembly GCA_017657275.1). Classification (NCBI taxonomy): domain Eukaryota; kingdom Fungi; phylum Basidiomycota; class Agaricomycetes; order Agaricales; family Lyophyllaceae; genus Termitomyces; species Termitomyces sp. T108. The sequence continues at coordinate 88,924 of JAGGAU010000001.1, read as the reverse complement.
GTTGTCCCTGTGGGTTGACTCGAGAGGGAGGAGGGCCATATCGAGTCAGTGAACCCAGAGCTGATGGTGGAAGCCGACGTTGGTTGAGCATTGAGAGCACCAACAGGCTGGGCACTGAATGCGCTAGATTGGATACCAGTTGCATTTGGTTTATTGCCAAAAGCAAATGAAGACGCCACACTGGATATGTCGGTTGCTCCAGGCCCCAAAGCACCAGAATTGAAAGCATTAAACCCACTATGCAGCGGGTTCTGCTGCTGCTCATGAGACAGAAGCTGTCTTTGTGGTTGTTGTCGTTGCAGAGGTTCATTTGACGAACCAGAACTCATGCTCAACTCTAGCAATGTCGGCTGCTTGGGGACAGGCGGAGGAGCAGCCGGAGCGATAGGTCCGAAAGGATTTCTCGTCCCAGTCTGATGGGTTTTAACCGGTTGTACAACAGGGGGTGAATTAGTACTAGCTGATCCAAAGGAAGCGAGCGGGGTAGAGGATGGGCGTGCAGGCACATTCGCAGGTTGAGTAGGGGAAGAAGCTTGTGCAAAAGGCGATGCCACAGCAGATGTACTGGAAAAAGTGGCGCCTGTCGATGTGAACGGCTGTGACAGACCAAATTTTTGGATAGCTTGATTCTGATTTTGATTGGGGAACGGGTCCTGAGTGGCCTGTCCAGACACACCAGCTCCACCGAATAATTGCATTCCCGTTGATTGGGGGAGCATCAGACTCTGTCGGAATGGGTTAGCTCCCGTCGCTTGTGGCCAAAGAAAGCCGGTTGGTTGAGGAAACTGAGGTGGGGCAAGATTGGCAGATTGCGGCTGATGTGCTGAACCGAGGCCGTTCGGCTGCAATTGTTGTTGAGCGAATCCTGTAAATTGGGGTTGTGCCGACTGGTGAACAAAAGAAGCGGAAGCGGGATGGCCAATCTGTGGCTGATGCATAGAGAAAGGATTCGTTTGCGTTGCTGCTGGTTGAAAGTTGATAAATCCAGTCGGGTGAGCTTGTGCGAACGACCGACCAGTTATTTGCATTCGAGCAAATGGATTTGAAATGTTTTGTGTTTGAAAATACGCAGTGCTCGGGCTTGGTGGATGTTAAGAATCGTATCGAGAGACAGATATTTATTCACCTGTTAGTTTGAGGATTGAGCGTCGTTGGTTGCTCTTCTTCAATAGCGGCGAAGAAATCGTTAGTACTTGGAGAGACCAGCTTCGATGTCGAAGCAGTAGTTGTTGCGTCCGAGGAAGTTCGATTTGGCAAAGCTGGTTCTGAGGGATCTTTGGAAGCTGACGTTGTTTGAGTTGTTGGGTGTATAAACGGGATGAGCATGCTTACTTGCGTCGGACTGCTTATTTGCAGGTGCCTTCATGCCTTTGTCTACTGCCTCCTTGGTGGCTTTATATTCTATCCTGTTTTGTTCAAAACCAGGATCTTCGAGGTACTCCTGAAGGGCACCTGCCAAAGACACAGGTGCCTTCGAATAGCATGAGTCACTGTATGGCGAAGCACAAGATGTGTTGCTTACATGCTTCAAATTAGGGATTGGAACGTTGAGAAGATTTTGAAGTTTCTTTGCTACCCCAAGGTACTCGACGACCCGTTCCGTTTGTTTACAGAAGTTCCGATATATACCAAGTGCTTCCGTTGCATCTATGTGCGACATTTCAAAGTAATGCTCTGAGGAAAAATTCAAGATTTGCAATGAATGAAAAAGAGCGAGTAATACCCAGAACGTTAATGACACCTTCGTTTCCCGCTTGAAACAAGATTAAGAGATCCTTGACAAGCATTTGGAGTGCGGCGATTGTGAGTTCATCTTCAAGGTTATCCAAATAGAACTTGCAGATGTTGATAAGAATTTACAAATCGCATCATAAGAGAAAACGTACTCGGCATTCCACCAAGGTATCAATCATACGATGAACCGCCTTCGTCTCCCTGAGCAAACCTTTCTCCACCGTCATCACGCGCAATTTCCTTCCCATGATTGTTTTACTCCTTGTGGGACCCGCGGAAGTTGGTAGAGAAACAGCGGGAGTATTCTTGGCAAATAGACCTGTACCCTTTTTCGATCCTCGGGTCATTATATCTTCCTCAATAGAGGCTGAGTTACGCAAATCTCGATTGTTTTCAGCTTGGACGCGGATAGCATCATGCTTGAGGTCACGATAAGCACGAATGCGTGACTCGAGGTAAGTTGCATAATGTTGCAGGTTTTCCGGTACGGCATATCCTGATCAGAAACATGCAACCTGATCAGCAACCACAATAACGATAGTTCGGACTGCCCACCTTCCCAGCTCCCAGCCGATACGTTTCGTAACCGGAGAACGTCCGAGTTTGAGAGATAGCCCAAGACGTTGTCTGTCGCACCAATACGAATCATGGTGTGTAAGACGATCAGGGCCTTGAATACGACCTGAGAAACAATGTAAAAGTCAGGCGTTACCTCCGAAAGGTCTGCGGAAGACATGCAATGGTGTTGGGTTCACGAAATCTGGGGGAAAGAGCCTTGCAAACATCATGAATCGCTCCGTCATCAGACCAGGTTGCAGCTATGATGGGGTCGAGATACTGTGGGAACAGTATGAGCGGCTCGCTATGATAGGTGGCGAAGATAGCTACCTTGGCCTTTGGTACTGCAGCCTTGGGCTTACAGGCCAGTTTGACAACCTTGTCGAAACTCGACATGGCCTATTCAAGGATTCAAAAGTAATCACGAAAGCAGTAAGTAACCCATTTGCAACTCCGACAAATGCACGCGACATCCTTTTCGATGCTCGTTCAGACGAACCTTGAGTTTCTTCCGGAAAAGGAATCTGGGCATGGTCTTAAGTGATAAGTATCGGTGGGAGGAAAGGGTGCTTAACTGGAAGGCAGTGTATTTTTATTTTCCAGATCTACCCGTTCGCGGCTCAATAATTTTCTTCAATTCATAATTCATACTTGATGCAATGCAAGCGCATATTTCGGGAGCACGGAAGCCATATCTACATTGTGAAGTTCCTTTCATGAGGCCAAATCGATATATGAGGGTATTTATGTCCAACTACAGACGCTTATATGTTTGTTGAAGTGTTATACTCGTTATGTGCAAGGATGAAGTTGATCGTTGCGATCAGCGGAACAGCCGGCACAGTACTGGAGTCGATGCCGCATCCTTCAAGCAAAGAAACCCACATGAAGTCTGAAACATGCATATTGTCGCGCCACGACAAGGCGAATCTGAATCCCATATGAATTTTATACTACGTTCATCAATTCGTTTCTGCGAGAAGCTCTTGGGTTTCGACTTGTTCCTATTTTTATCTCAGTGGAGTTGGAACTTCCCCACGATCATTGTCCATCTATGGTGCAGAAACTCTTTTAATCACTGCTTTCTCCTACTGCGGGCTAGCTCCAAACGCTCCATGCCTCTATCGGCAGAGCCAATTGGCGAGATGTACAACAAACACTTCGGTGCAATCCGCCACCGCCCGCTCATTCGCAACATTCTCTATGGTTTCCTTGTCCTGCTGTGCATATACCTCCTTAAGCGGACAGTGCCGACGAATGATTCCGGTTCAGTGTTGAGCAGCGAGACTGACAAGTATGTGATTAGACCACCTCAAGCATGGGAGGAGGCTGCTGCGCAGGTACGCAGGGCATTCTTGCATGCGTATCACGGATACGAACGTTATGCCGCCCCGCACGATCAATTGCTGCCCTTGTCAAACAACCACAGCGACGAGTATGTCATCCTCGCCGCGTGCTCATAGACTTTCTAAGCCGTTTTTGCAGATTTAATGGTTGGGGTGTGACAATCTTTGACTCCCTAGACACCATGCTTATCATGGACCTCAAAAACGAGTATCTGCGCGCGGTCGATATGGCCGCAAAGACGGAATTTTCGCTGCCTGACGTGATCACAGCCTCCATATTCCTAGGAATTGAGCTCTGACAACCGTCACAGGGCCAGTTTGCACCTTATTTTGAGACCATTATTCGGTACCTTGGGGGCCTTCTGTCCGCATACACTTTGTCAAAGAACCAGCTTTTTCTGGATCGTGCCGACGAACTTGCAGTCAAGTTGAATCCAGTGTTCAACACTCAGTCGGGTTTGGCTTTATTCAGTGTCAATCCTACCAAGTACGTTTCTCATGGCTCACACAAGATATAACGACTGAATATCCAATATCAGTCGCATGACGTCAGGGCCCGAAATTGGAATTCTAGCGGAGATTGCGAGCTTGCAACTGGAATACAGCTATCTTGCCAAGTTGACTGGTAAAAAGGAGCATTTCCGAAGAGTATGACGTCTAATCATTTAGCCCCTTACGTGGACTGACCAATCTATTAGGCTGGCATTCTACTCGAGGTTTTCGGCAATGCGAATTTGAAGGACACGGGCGGAATGCTTCCGACCAGGTGGAATCTCACTTCCGCGCAGCCCTACGACAGTCAGCTGCTCAACTCATCCCTCTTTATAAATCCGACTGACACTGTGATAGCTCATGTGTCTGTTGGTGCACAGGCCGATAGTGCACATGAATATCTGCTCAAGCAATATCTGATGACCGCCAAGACGGATAAATTAAGCCTGAAAATGTGTATGTCTTTCTGATTGACACGTGATTACTCACTTACAAGATGCAGATCTTCGGGCGACCACACACATCATAAAAAAACTACTCTATATATCTCCAACCAGGCACCTTGTATATGTCACAGATGAAATCGTGGATCGCGGGAGTGGAAAGTCATATCCAACTCATACCTTTGAACATCTTTCTTGTTTCCTGCCTGGACTTCTAGCTCTTGGAGTGCATACATTACCTTTAGATGATCTTGAATCACTCGGCATTACACTCTTCGACATAGACTCTGACGGAACGCTCGGTACTGCCAGGACAGATCTCGCAGGATTTCAGCTTAAGAAGCTTCATCTTTGGGCTGCCGAGGGATTAGCAGAGACATGTTATTTAACTTATGCGGATCAGCCAACTGGTCTGGGCCCCGATGAGATGATATTTAAGACTGCGCCCCCGAAGAAAATGTGGGATTCACCGGCGAGTCAGTGGCGAGCAAATACCCAAGGAACTCTGTGGCTGGATGCGTTGAAAAGGTGGAAGAAAAGCGGTAGTCGTGGTGTACCGCCGGGTCTCGGAAACAGGAAACCCGTTGTTCATGATAAAGGGAGTGTCTCTGGGCCGCCGAGGGATAGAGACTATGAAATAAAAAAGATTGCATATTTGTTACGGCCAGAGGTAAGTTCGCTATCACCTCGTCTATCACGCAACCTCATCACAACCAGACCATCGAATCGCTGTACATTCTATGGCGTGTGACCGGCGACTTGAAGTGGAGAGAGCGGGGATGGAGGATTTTTAGAGCCATTGAGAAGCATGCCAAAACTCCAAGTGGGTATGCAAGCCTCTCATCCGTTGATGTGTTACCAGCCAGATTGTATGATGACATGCCGAGGTGCGTGATGTCTTCAGCGGTGGATAAAGAGCTAATACATCACAAGCACAGCTATTTTCTTGCGGAGACGTACGTGACGCAAAGCATTCCAGTCGGGTGTTTACTAACTGCGCTTGTAGACTCAAATATCTATACCTGTTGTTCATTGACGAAGACCCGTTACCGCTAGAAGAGTGGGTGTTTAACACGGAAGCCCATCCGTTTCCTGTATTTGAGTGGAGTGCGAAGGAGCGGGAATTGTTTGGAATATTATAGTCATGTATTATAGAGTTCTCTAGATAATTGTCAATATATTTATTGTATACGCGACCCCATCGGATGTGGGCGCATACATCTCAGCTGAGCAGCTGTGGCCTTCTGATTGCATGTGGAGATTGGGTGGCCGGAACAACGGACCGAAGTTACCCATATGACACGCATCATATTGATGGCATGTACTTGGCCATGATATGCGCGAGTTGGAGAGGGGTTCTACGAGCCTACAATGGATCAGCCGCCCATCCTTTTAAAGCCAGGCTCTCCTCGACACCCAGATTCATCTCTCTTTTTCCCCGCACGATACGCATGGCTGCTCTCAAACAAGGCGAATTCGTAGGCTCTCTTGACTGTGGCACAACGTAAGTCTTCTCTCGTTGTACAAGCCGCTAGATTTCACTTAATCTCTCCCCATTAGGTCCGTTCGCTTCATCGTATTCAACAAGAATGCAGATATAATTGCAGAGAATCAGCTCGAGTTTCCCCAGTATTACCCACACCCAGGGTGTGTCTTGTTGACCTGAGTTCGTACTCGCTCCAATTCATGCCTGACTCCGCAGATGGCACGAGCATGATGCCGACGAGATTATGGATCATGCTAACCGATGCATCGCATCTGCTATTCAGGACATGGTCAAAGCTGGATGGGCACAAGATAGTGTCAAGGTCATCGGTGAGTTTTTCTCTATCACATGTTTGTCATTGAACCTGAGTGTTACCCCTGTTCTCTTACTGAAATCAAGGCGTAACCAATCAGCGAGAAACAACGATCGCATGGAGCCGCAAGACCGGCAAACCACTCTGTCGCGCTATTGTTTGGGCTGATTCTCGCACAAAACACGTCGTTGCACATTATGAGCAGCAACTGGAGAACACTGGTATTCAAGTCAAGCCGAGTCAATTTGTCAAGGGCAAGGAGGGCACGGAATTTCTCCGGAAGATGTACGCCATGTACAGGCTCTCTGTAACAGATTCTGATCGGTCATGTATGTGTGCAGCACCGGACTTCCTCTTTCCACATATTTCTCGGCTATCAAGTTACGTTGGATGATAGACAATCATCAGAACGTCGCCGCTGCACATGACAACGATGATTTGCTCTTCGGTACGGTCGAATCTTGGGTCGCTTATGTTCGTCTTGTATCTGCTTCATTGCGATTTGGCTTACATTCACTGATACAGAACCTCCTCGGTGGTGTTGAGACCGGAATTCACATTAGTGAAGTAACTAACGCGTCCCGTACTCTCCTTCTCAACGTGTCGACTCTCCAGTGGGAGACCTCTCTCCTTGAGTTCTTCGGCCTACGCGAATCCATCCTTCCAAGGTTGGTCTCGTCATCAGAGGTCTACGGAAACGTTGCTTCAGGTCCACTCAAAGGTGTGCCAATTGGTGGTCTTGTCGGAGATCAGCAGGGTGCTCTCGTTGGTAATAAGTGCTTGGGTCAAGGCGAGGCAAAGTGCACATACGGGACGGGCGCGTTCTTGTTGTTCTGCACTGGTGATCAGATCGTGAAGAGTACACATGGTTTATTGAGCACGGTGAGCGACTTCTTGAGACGAGCTTCAACGATGTCACTCAATAGAGGAACAAGGTTGCTTACCAGGCTGGTCCTGGTGCCAAACCTGTGTATGCTTTGGAGGGTAGTAGTAAGTTTCATCATATTTGCTCTTGGAAATAACGCGTTTGACGCGTCATGCAAGTTGCGGTCGCTGGAAGCGCAGTCAAATGGCTACGCGACACTATGTGCCTCATTGATTCCGCCGAGCACGTCAACGAGCTCGCTTCTAAAGTCCCCGATTCTGGAGGACTTTACTTTGTGACCGCCTTTTCAGGTCTCCTTGCGCCTTACTGGGATCCCGGAGCTGCTGGACTTCTGATTGGTAGGTTGCATATGTGTCGATATGCTACGTTCACTGACGACGCTATTCAAAGGTATCTCGCAATATACTAACCCGTCACATATTGCACGTGCTACGCTTGAAGCGAATGCATACCAAACACGTGCTATCATCGAGAGTATGAAATTAGACTCTGGGCATGATCTCAAGCACCTCAAGGTTGATGGGGGCATGACCAACGGTGACCTTGCTATGAGCGTTCTTGCTGACGTTGGTGGGTTCACCGTCGTCCGACCCGAGATGAGAGAGTAAGTGTCTCTCCCTAGAATCACCAATGATTTTGTCCGATGATGATTTAGGTCGACTGCGTTGGGCTCTGCTCTCCTTGCGGGAGCCGCAATCAAACTTCACGGATGGGACCTCACAAAACCGGAGACGCTTGCAGAAGTCAACACAAAGGGAACTCGTGAGTTTGTTCCTCAACTTAGCCCAGAGGAACAGTTGAAGCGGTGGGAGGGCTGGCAACGTGCTGTTAAGAGGGCAACAGGATGGGAAGAGGGCCATGCTGAATAGAGGGTAGCTTATATTATATCACATATATTGCTTCGTTTATTCTGCTATATAACCTGTACATATCATAATTATGTCTACGCCCCCTCATACTATGTATCCCCGTCTCTAACATAGTTGCATCAATAGTTGCATCGCTAGACAATGAATCTTCAGAAGTTCCAGACTCAAGTCCTTGTTGGTAATTGGGGACCCGGCTAAACAATAACAAACAGAAACTAAATCGCTGAACCTTATTTGCGATCAAATCAACAGAAAACCGTCAAGAACCTTAGGTGCGTTATTGTGCACTCCTGCTTGCCCTGTTACAGCTCACTTCTGCCCCCAGTCACCTTCTGACTCATCTACAATCTACCAAAATGAGTTACGTCGCTAAGGGTGAAAAAGAATACGACGCTACTGGTGCCCCCGTGCCCGGAGCCAAGATTCACAAAATCCGCATCACCTTGACAAGCAGCAACGTTAAGAACCTCGAAAAGTGTATGTCCTTTCATTTGACTTTGATTTTTAGTAGAAGTGCATTGTTGAATCTATTTGGATTGTATAGTCTCGAACGACCTCATCAACCGTGCCAAGGATAAGCAACTTCGTGTCAAGGGGCCTGTCCGCCTTCCCACCAAGGTCCTCAAGGTCACCATGCGTAAGACTGTGAGCATTACCAACTTTTTTGGAGTCGTGTCGGATGCTGACGAGGTTGTTGAATAGCCTTGCGGTGAGGGTTCTAAGACTTGGGACTGCTTCGAAATGAAGGTACACAAGCGCCTTATTGATCTCCACTCCTCCAGCGAGATTGTCAAGCAGATTGTAAGCATCTATTCAGATTGATACTTGTCGTGGTAGTTGACTTTTCTCTAGACCAGCATCAGCTTGGAGCCTGGTGTTGAGGTCGAGGTCACCATCTCCGCTTAGATCACTGTTTTCTGCCCAATACATTGTTCTGAGTTAACCTCCGCGATGTGTGATTGAGTTTATGTAACGCTGAATACTACTGCTTTGTCAACCTTAGGTCTTGTAAACCGACGCGTTTGAAGCTAGCATTCTAAATAATAAAGCCTATAATAATGTGTCTACACCCCGATACATACAATTGCAGTTTTTCCAATGGCTCCGAATACTACTTAATGCACTTTAAGACTGCTTTAGAGGACTTTGAGTGCGGAATCTCTATGCAGCCATAGATCATAACTGCGTTAAAAATCATCCGAACTGTAGATGAATAAAGCACTGGAATTGTCTTCTGATTATGGTTGTAAAAGCATAGTTCCACGCAAGAATTCATGCGAAGAAGCTTGGGAAGGATGTGTCCAAGGTACTCACGAAGAAGAGAAAGTATGTAATTGTGACACTGGAGCATGGTTATGGGATTTGACGGCATGCATTCGCAAGAGCTAGCAAGAACTTAGCCTTTAGGTTGTGGGAGAAAAGATGACTTTATGAATGGACCTCTTTCGTCATAGCTTTTCACCTTGGAATAGACAAGCCTATCGAAGGTTGACAACCGTACCAAACGCCCACTCAATCAGAAGGACGTTTACAGGAGTCCATAAATCTATTTCCCAAACTTCTTTAATGGGTTGGACTTCTTTTTGCTACCACGACCACCACTTGAACCCCCACGGCCACCTCTTCCTCGGCCTCTCCCACGGCCTTGTGAGGTATGGTCCTTTCTGAAAGGCACGAAACCAGGTTTCAACGTTTCCGCTTCAGTATCAGCCACAGTCCCAGGAACAGGAGCAATTTTCGGTAACAGATACTTTGGTACATGCTTCATGTGTGGCTGAATCCTCGTAGGATGAAGTGGCTTGTCATGTCGAAGGAACTCAAGATCCAATGGATTGTCTTCGAAGTGTGCCTATAATACCCACCGTCAGTTGTCTGCCTTGCTACGATGGATGATTAAATATGAACTGGCCTTGAGTTTGTCAGAATTTAGGATTTCAACTTTGAGTTCCTTGAGTCGCGCCTCTTTGACTGCATTCCTTGTTACACTACGCAGTGCATCCTCCATACGATACCGAAATGCCTCAACCTGTTTCATGTCAAAGTTGTACTCTTTGATTTTACTTCCCCTTGCCCCTTGTTCCTTCTCGATCTTCGCAAATACTCCCTCGTCTCCTTGAGCACTCGGGAGACATCCCACAACTTTGTTTTTCCCCCACTGATCACGAAGAACAACAAATGAGAGGGCCATCCCTGTACGACCCGCACGTGCCGTACGTCCAACACGATGTGTATACGACCGGGAGGATGTTGGGAGGTCAAAGTTGAGCACACATGCGACGTCAACGAAGTCAACACCTCGCGTCACGCCGTACTCTTTGTCGTTAGTTTTTCTGTTTTTTCGCTTGCGGGATTTGTTCGATGAGGTTGAGGAAGGTTCTGGCGCAGGGGAGCCGGGACGTTTGCGTTTTCGTGACGAGGTAGAAGTTTTTGATAGTTCATCTGATGGTTCCTTTGTAGGCTCCTCCAAATCCGTAGGCACAGATTCACGTTGAGCCGATGAAACTAGAAGGGGTGAGCGTAAAACAATAAATGCAGGCATGCAAAACCAACATTCTTCGACGACTCCATCGTCATCTGCCTGGTCTTCAACGTCAGTGTCTTGTTCTATGGCTCCGCTCTCGTCTGTAGCAATGATATAATCATAAACACCCTTGTTGAATTCCTGCACCGTGTGATATCTGGTGCAACAAGGTTTAACGAGCCGTAATAAGATCATGGACTCGAACTCGCCTTGAATTGAGAGGCAGCTCCGAGTTGAGCACGCAACTTTTTATTGAGAATTGCTCAAGAAATAGCTTGAGGCGATAGCTGCGGTCAACATCATTGACGAAGATGATGCATTTTCCCTTGATGAGCCTGAGCTTGAGGATGACATATGTCAGAAGGAACTTGTCCACCTCAGAGCATCTGTTTAAGGTTAATATCGAGAGCCAATCTAACAGATTAGACATACTTGACGGCGTATTGACTGAGGTGCGCTGCTTCATCCTCATCTTCCTCAAGCTTGAGGATCGCCTGATTATTGTATCAGCTGAGAGATCGCCAATCAAGAGTTTTCATGCCCACAGGATTGCGGAGAGTTAAACCTTTGAGAAGTTCTACATCCTCGGTCATGGTTGCACTCATTAGGAAGGACTGGTAGACTTGAGGTAGGAAGGCACCACTGAATATTTGCCGAATGTCTTCGTCATGTCCGTATGAGAGAATCAGATCAGCTTCATCAATGACGAGAGAATCCAACAATGCGACAGAAAGTGCCTAACGCAGTACATTAAAGTTCGGAATGGATGATAGGGTAGCAGAGCTGTACCTTGGATTGTAGAAGGGTCAGAGCGCGCGAAGGAGTCGCAACGACGATATCGGGTTTGTCTGAGAGGAGAATGCTATCAAACAAGTTGTCGAATTAGATCAGACTCGAAGCACGTTATATAGTGTATATCCACCGCTGAAAATGTGCCGTTGTCCCTGTAGACACATTCAACAAAGTGACATCCGGTTCGCAGTAGGTCAAAAGGCCACGCAGGTAAGAAGAAACTTGTTCAGACAATTCGCGAGTGGGCACCAGGATCAATGCACGTGTAGCTTGCCTTGTCGGATCTTCAGCAGGTAGTGACTTTACATGCACATTAGTCGAATACTTGATACAGTTGATAGATACATACATTTTTGATACCCAAGATCTTTTGTACTACGGGAACACAGTACGCTGCTGTCTTTCCACTTCCTGTACGAGCACGAGCGAGGATATCTCGGCTTTCCAGTGCCAGTGGTATAGCTTTTGCTTGAACGAGGGTAGGACGCGCAAAGCCAGCGTCAGCGAGGGCTCGTAGGAGGCGGGCATCTAAAAGATGAGAGAAAGACGCGAATGACGACTTCGCAACTAGACGTTCTTCAGCCATAGGCGCCCGTTGTATGAGGACTTGTCTCAGGCTCCCAGTATGATTTTTGACGAAGAGTTGATTGAAATTAATTATCGGCGGACTTTTAATCGAATGTCTTCCCAAATCGACACTTCCAGCGAAAAATCTATATGTAGATTGTGAGTATCCTTTTCAAAAATAAGATCCAAGTTCTTATGCGAGCTCTACTATGTAGATGCGGTCGTCAAGTTGCGAAATATAACTGTCCAAGTTGCAACGTAGCCTACTGTTCTCTGACATGCTTCCGCTCTGAAGTGCGTCATCGGTCGGCACTCTTCTGTCTGATGTTGACTTCTCGCGATATTGCTTTAGACTCATGCACAATGCTCAGAGACATTTTACAAGAAGGAATTGACCACACAAATACAGTCGCAGCCGTCGAAAACATTACAAGAACGAATGAAGATGATGGAGGTCTTGAAAAAATTCGAGGAAGAAAACCAAGAAAACATGAGTTTGGATAATGAGGAAGACATGGAAGATTTGACACATAGATTCGCGGACGTTGACTTTGGTATGTTCGTGTGCGTCAGTCTATTTTGGGCGAATTCCTCAAGGGTGTTTACCAGATGCTACATCAGCTGCCGACGTGTGGTCCAAACTCACACCAACTGAGCAGGCAGCATTCCTGAAAATCATGGAAGACCCTGGCAGTGATAGTGCTCGACAGCTATTGGCAAGCGAAGAGTTAGAGAACGAGCGACGTGAACCCTGGTGGGACGCGCCTGCAGTGGAACCTGATGATCCGCTTTACCATCGGTATGGTTCAAAGCCAGGATTATTACTCGTACCCGTCGCGATGGTCACACCTCTACCTAGTGGGCCGCCACTCTACTATAACATCTGCGCAATATGGTACGTGGCCGATCTTAGAGATGAAGCATCTACCTGACAATAAGGCATAGTATCGCATATGCATTTGTTACGCGACACCTTTCTGTATCTCCACTATCATCTCTTACGCCCGAAAATATTGATTACGACGATGCTAAACGTCTGATATCGCAGTTGGTCCCTTTCCTTGTCGATCGGAAGTCAACGACGCTACACCACAATTTATCCAGTTTTGTGACGGATATATGGTCGAGGTTCAAGCCCGTGTGTTTTTGTATCTTGATGAAATGCATCAATCATTTACTGAAATAAAATCTAGGGTCAGGTGTCATCCGAGTTGTTTGCGGCCCTATTAAGAGACATTGCACATCTGATTCGTCCGCTTCCGGTCACAGGGGTTTCATTACGACCTCAGTCAGAAGATTATTATGATGCAGCTTCTCATCCGCACTTGAATACTATTTTAGCTCTATCAGATCTCGCAAAGCTGTTTGAATCTCCTATAAACAGCACCAAGAAGTCCCATGTCGCGCACAAACTACTTTTCTACGCAGCGCACATACTTTCCACGCCGTCTTGGATCCTCCGCGTTCTCGCGGAAGATCTTGTTGAGCGAGCAGCCGCTTATCAAGCTGCAGATAATTCGGAAATGCAATTGGGACTCGATGACGGGGTTAAGGATGCCACAAGGACCTTTGACAAGCAGAAGGGACAAGCTCCTGTCATTGAGGAGATGTGAAAGTGGGGGCTACTATGTGAATGGCTATTGAATACCTATGTTAAGAAAACCTTATCCTCACAGCACCTGGCCTTCGGGAACCAGAGATGTGGTAAGCATGTGGCACACTGGACACATGTATTGCACCTGTCCGTTCCCTGCCACAGGCTCGAGGAATGGCAAGATTCTTGGTTTTCGTGCAAGTCGTAGTCATTACAGGCTCTACATTGCCAATTTTTGCTCTGATCAAAGTTACATGTGGCGTGCTGTCAGCCCAATTGGGCAATGCTCAAATTCACAATTTCTCAATCCTGCCTGGAAGTAATTACACACAGCTCCCGGGCCCGTAATTTTAGTCCCATAAACTTATACGTGGTTTCTAATTGGAATATAAATAACTCAAAGTTTCTTATTCGGCGTGAGAGACATCTAGAAGGGGACGCCTAATCGATGATACTTGAGACTGGTTGAATTGAAGAGGTTTGTTCTATATGGAATCGAATATGATGGATTGTCTTGGATGTGATACAATTTAGTCATGGTGGGATATAACAAGGACTATGTCTTAATGTGCATCCATTCATGAGTTTCTGCTCCACAAGCTTCTTATCATCCTGACGGATAGAAGCGGAAGAATTGCTCAGAAGACTCCCAAGGAGATCGAAGTCGAAATTAGATCTATAGAATGTGAAACACTGTCACAGATGACAGGATTAAGAAAAGATAAGGAAAGATCAGTAGCCCGAGATGGAAGGAAGAAGAAGAAGAAGAAGAAGAAGAAGAAATCTGTTTATTCCGCCGGCAAGCCGCATTACAGGGCTAAGAGGCGGGGGTAAAGTAGTAATTGTACTCTACGCCTATTGTGAATATTGTCGTTCAGTGTCGTGGCGAGCTTGTCTTTTAGTGTTGTGTAATAGAAATTTCCTCGCAGACTGTTTCGTGGCGGTTATAATTGACGGGATCACATCGCAAAGTACATCGTTGGGGCATGGGTGGGTAGGTTGTGGCCGGTTTCTGTGTGCCGAGATGGAAGGAAGCAATGGTCGGAAAGGTGCCGCAATCAGACATCGGCGCGTACCTTTGATTGATGAACTGTCCATGTCAAAGCTCGAAAAAGTGCCGCTGGGATACTCCGAAGTCCTCCTCGGACTCTCACATTCTCTAAAAAGTCCCCAAATCATCTACGGATTATCTGTACCATACAAATTTTAGGCTTTTCGTTCTGACTAGAGGAGTAGCTTCCTAAGCCTTTGACCAGAGAGGCACACAATAGCACAAGTCGCATTCTTTTGCATTGCAAGACTGGACTTGGGTAATCTCCAATTCAATGCAGAGCCGGATTTAACAACCAATCGGATGATCGGCATTGTGGGACTGCGAGGGTACTCCCTAGCGCACGTGAACGGACAAGGGTAAAAGGGCCCGACCAAGTTTCCACAGTTCACACAGATTGGCCATTGCAAGGTCATTTTCTGACACTGACAGAACGCTTATGTGAGCTTCTGTGGAAAAGTTATGCCAGCTCTTAAATCAACCCCTTCCTCCCTTCTTCTTTTGATCCCTTCCCCTCACTTGTCTGAACTCGATGTCTGACGACAGTTGTGCTCCACCGGATACCCAAAATCTCCTGGGCCTTCGTATTGGCTCCGTATTCATCATCCTTGCCTCCTCAACTGCAGGTGCACTGTTCCCTGTTCTTGCCAGTCGAGTGCCCATGCTTCATGTTCCCCAGCTTGCCTATGAGTATGTTTCCATATTCCCAAGTTTAGACATAGTAAACAAGTTGCTGTTCTTAGCTTTGCCAAGTACTTTGGCTCAGGTGTAATTGTAAGTTCATGCTCCATTTGACCAATCGAATCCATGGGCATGAATCATCCGCAGATTGCAACTGCATTCATTCATTTACTTGGTGCTGCCCTTGAAGAGCTGGGATCTGAGTGTCTCTCAGATGCATGGGGCATCTATGTTTGTACTGTCATGATTATTTTGTTGAATGAGATTGCTTATTATGCTATGCTAGCCATATGCCCTGGCATTTTGCATGCTGAGCCTCTTTTGCATCTTTGTCATTGAGCTAGTCGCTTTCAGGTGGGGAACAGCCAAGTTAAAAAAGCTTGGTCTTAAATATGGTTTGTGTCGAACTCAGCACATACATCTAACCAGTGATCAATGATGATATTTGTTTTTCCAGACACTCATGGACATGACAATGGATCTCATGCTTCCCATGGCCCAGAGCCAGATGTACAACAGTTGGATGTGAAGGCAGTTCATGTTGATCAAGTTCAAAGTGAGAAGTTTGGGGGTCTAGACACAATCGACGCTCTGGGCCAGATAATTGGTGTCGCGATTCTAGAGTTTGGGGTGATGTTGCATAGGTAAATCAAGTTCCACCATCGACGGTTGATAAACACTTACATTGAAATCAGCGTACTTATCGGGCTCACTCTTGCCGTGGATGAGCAATTCAAGACACTCTTCGTGGTTATCATCTTTCATCGTATGTTTTTTTCGCTATGACTTGTTGTTGCGACTTTGATGGAATTTTGTCAGAAACGTTTGAGGGCTTGGGTGTTGGTTCGCGACTAGGTCAGATGAGACTACCGCGTGGATATAACTGGGTTCCTTTCGCGGGTGCCATTTTATACGGTATTACGACTCCAATAGGTATTGCTGCTGGGTTGGGAGTGCGAACAACATACAATGCAAACAGCACAAGAGCACTCGTTGTCAGCGGAATCCTGGACTCACTGAGTGCTGGCATCTTGGTATACACGGGTCTCGTGGAGGTAATGGTTTTATCCGCTCTGTGTGCATTGTAGTGCCTGATGTCGCGTCATAGCTCCTAGCACACGAGTTCCTGTTCAATAAGGAAATGTTGGAGGCTCCTAATTGGAAACTTGCTTTTGCCCTTTGTTCGATGGTTGCTGGATGGGGACTTATGTCGCTCCTTGGGCGGTGGGCGTGATTGTATGCAGTTTATTCGTAGTGTACCTATGTACGATTTATCAAATTTGTATCCGTTGCTATTTTGGGAAGCGGGCCGGACGGAGACGGCCAATGCATAGACTTTGCCATAGACAACGATGAGCGTACCTAACGGCTCAACGACAAAGTCGGAAAACAAGATGCCTCCCGGCATGGTCATGGGCCCTGACGGAAAGCCCTGCAAAATCTGTACCGCTTTCCGTAACTGGCGGCCTGGGACGACAGAGGCGGTCGACAAGGAGCGCAAAGGTGGACAACGTTCGCCGTCTACAGCAGCTGCGATGGCAGCATTAGCATCAGGGACAGCCGTCGCCTCTATTGCGACAACACCAAGAGCAGACGGACCACCCCCAGACTGCCCTCCTGACGTTGAGCAACTGGGCCGCGCAACATGGACGTTTCTGCACACCACTGCGGCGTATTATCCCGAGCGCCCAACGCCAACACAACGTGCTAACATGCTGATGCTGTTGCGCTCGTTGCCGCTACTGTATCCATGCTCGAACTGTGCGGAAGATTTTGGCGAGGACATTGGGAAGAATCCGCCAGACGTGAGCGGACGCATGGGATTGAGCAGGTGGCTATGTGAGCGGCATAATGCGGTGAACGAGAAACTGGGGAAGGAGGTGTTTGATTGCGACAAGACGGACGAGCGGTGGAAGGATGGGCCGGCAGACGGTAGATGTGATTAGGATTAGGAACTTAGACAATTCCAGCAAATTGCAACAACCAATGCGTCGTCCCAAC
Organism: Termitomyces sp. T108; assembly: GCA_017657275.1. Lineage (NCBI taxonomy): Eukaryota > Fungi > Basidiomycota > Agaricomycetes > Agaricales > Lyophyllaceae > Termitomyces > Termitomyces sp. T108. The sequence goes on along the minus strand of JAGGAU010000001.1, from coordinate 71,590 downwards.
ATCTCGGTCGACCCCGAGTCTGCCACGCTGCACCGCCCCTCTGTCCCTCGGCCCCTCTTGCGCTGGATCCCGTGTGCCCTCATTTCCCTTGCCATCGTCTCCATATTCGCTGTAGTTCGCTTCCCGAGTTCACAGTTCCAGCCTTATATACCACCATCGGGCCAGCACAGGTTACATCCGCGTCCTCCTCCAGCATCTAGGCCAGTCAAACCACTGCCACACAGGCCAGATCCAAAATGGTCTGCCCGTGCTGACAAGGTCAAGCAGGCATTTGTGCACGCTTATGACGGCTACCGACAGTATGCTCTGCCCAATGACGAGCTCAGGCCCTTATCAGGCAGTGGGATCAACAAGCAAGTAAATTCTTCGGATTCGTCTTCTCGATGCTGATGGGATTTCTAAAAAGCCTAAATGGATGGGGATTGACGATTTTTGATGCCCTCGACACTATATGGGTCATGGGCCTCAACGACACGTTCAATGATGCCCTCGAGATAGTCGCAGACACAACGTTTGGAGTACGTTGTCAAGCGCTGTAATATTTTGTTATTTGTCTCCTTACCCTTCCTAGAGTGATGGTTTCGCACCATTCTTTGAGACCGTTATTCGTTACCTAGGAGGCATGCTGTCTGCGTACGCACTCTCCGGAGAAACAGTGCTTCTGTCCCGCGCCGACGATCTCGCTGCCATGCTTCTCCCAGCATTCAATACTACTAGTGGCTTTCCGATGTACGCCGTCAATCCCCAGACGTGCGTGTTTTGATTTTGGCCATGTTCGATTTAATTCCCAACAAACGCAGTGGCCGAACACGGATGGGATGGAACGGATTTAATGCTCTATGGTCAGAGGCATTAAGCAATCAGCTTGAATAGTCAGTAGTCATTTTGAGCAGCCAATGTCTAACTGAACCATCTTTAACAGCAAATATCTCGCACACCTAACTGGACGAGCAGAGTATTTCGAGAAGGTCTACAGTCTCCCTCGAGGATAAAAATGTGCTTATTCCCCATCAGACGGAACACATTATGCGTCAGATGTACGACGTTCCGCCGGATGACATTTACCCAACGTTGTGGAACATCGAGACAGGCCGCCCTACAAATAGTGCGTATACCCACTATGGATGGGAATAATCAAGCTATAACGACATACACCGCAGATGTCTTTTCCGTTGGCGCCTTTGCTGACAGTGCACATGAATATCTACTCAAGCAATGGCTTTTGACGAGCCAGTCCGAACCCAAGACCCGAGAGCTCTGTGCGCCGTTCCTTTCTTCTTCTCACTTACAACACTTAGGTTTCTCAGATCTTCGCTCTATGAACGCCGTCATTAACAACCTCCTCTATCTGACAACCAACCGACAGCTCCTTTACGTGACGGACACCCGGGATTCTGAACCCTCGCACACGTTTGAGCACCTGTCATGTTTCTTCCCAGGGCTTCTTGCGCTCGGCGTACACACGCTCGATCTCCCGACCAAGGAGCGCGAGCTGCACAGCTGGGCTGCCGAAGGACTTGCGAGGACGTGCTGGGCGACGTATCTGGATACCGAGACGGGTTTGGGACCTGACGAAGTGCAGATGTTTCCGGGGACATGGAGTGAGGGCGGGAAGAGGCTTTGGATAAAGCACTTGAGGGAGTGGGAAGAGAAGGGGAGGCATGGTGATCCGCCTGGGCTTGGAGCGGTGGAGAAAGCGAAGGAGAGGGAGTATATGCTGAAGAAGCGCAAGTTTCCGTTGAGGCCTGAGGTAAAATCTGCGTTCATGGAAGGGTGTTGAACATTTGAAGAAGCGTCTTGTGTCTAGACATTGGAGAGCTTCTATATCCTCTGGAGGACGACGGGACAGGAAATTTGGCGTGAGCGGGGATGGTATAGTCCTTGAATGCCCTCTTGTTCAGCTCTTGACGAAAAACTCAGGACAATTTTCGAGGCCATAGAAACACATGCGCGTACGGAGTATGGGTATGCTAGCGTAGGAGATGTTGATCGTTTACCTGCGCAACAAGTAGATGAAATGCCGAGGTAAGTCGTCTTATGGCTTTAAACAGGAACTCACATTTAAAGTGTTACTCAGCTGGTTCTTGGCTGAGACGTAGGTCTTTATCAACTATTGTTTCGATCAGGACTGACAACAAACCAGGTTAAAATACTTGTATCTGTTATTCATAGATGATGAACTTTTGCCTCTCGATAGATGGGTCTTCAACACGGAGGCGCATCCGCTACCGATATTTGAGTGGAGGGAATGGGAGAAGGAAAAGTATGGTATACTATTGAGTTGATTTAATATCTAGTCATTGTTTCACCAAGTAAACTTTTGTGGATTCACTGCAAATGTAAAATCAATTTTAGTAGAATTATTTATTGCTAAGTCACATCCTCTTTGGACAAGTCAAGCCATCTTGGATAAATTCAACAATCATGAAGTGGCCCCGCGAAAACTTGTCATTCGAAAAGTCCTCTACCGATCGCGAAGCTCGTTACTAAGTCTGGTCGCTTGAACGTCGGACGGAGAAAAAGTAGGATAAATGAAGAAGCGGACTGATTCGTCAGTATTTCTGCAGTCAATAGAACGGCTCAAAAGATGTTGCTTTCCGATTTCGGTGTCCTGTCTCTGTGCGAAGGAGAGGCATGAAGTGGTTTAAGCTCATCATGAACTACCACGCAGATGCGTGATAATGCTCTAGTTTGAGAATAAGAATATTGATTGGTGATGTCGAAACAAAAGCTGCCATTGGACAACACCTTCCAGGACGCGTTTTTAGGCATGGTGTGTATTCCCGAGGGCACTTGTGATTGGCATCGAGTGGGGAGGCCACAGCGAGAAACTTAGGGGCTCTAGAGACCAAGTTATCTTGAAGGTTTCTACAATAGCTGAAAACGATGGACGAGAATGAAATGAAGTCTGTGCTGGTGTATATCTTTGTGGAGGCTGGAGATCTGCGCAGCAAGTGCAAGACTCACAGAGCAACTTGGGTAACCATTATGACCATGGGCGTCAGACTATGTAATAAGCGCCATGACCGTGACCACGCGTGATCACATCACGCCTTTTCGAGTGTACACGGTCTTCTTAGCATCTACGCTGCAGTCCCTCAGCCAAGTCTGACCACTCGTCGTTCCTTGGTCTAAACCAGCCAGATGGTTTACCACAATCTCAAGTGTAAGTATATGTAATCTCTGGAAGAGTCACTACCTGACCGTATCCCTAGCCCTCATCAAAGGTATCCGAGCATGCAAGGTCTGTCTTATCCCGGCCTCGCCGCGCCATTCCTTTAATACTTCACACTTAGACCGTAGCAGATGAGAGAGCACTCATTCAGCAGGAATCTGCTGCAATCCGCGCCTCTTTCCGTGAAGAAGATTCGTACCAGCGGCATAATAACGTCGCGAAGCTTCTTTACATCCACATGCTGGGGTCTCCTGCCCATTTCGGTCAGATCGAATGCTTGAAACTAGTTGCGAGCCCTCGTTTCTCCGATAAGCGTCTAGGATACTTGGGTATCATGTTGCTATTGGACGAGAATCAAGAAGTACTGACACTCGTCACGAATTCTTTGAAAAAGTGCGTTGTTTGTAATCTCAAAGTCCTATCACGATCGAGCAATGGATCCAGTGACATGAATCATTCGAACATGTACGCGGTTGGACTGGCGCTCTGCACTTTTGCCAACATTGCATCGGAGGAGATGTCGCGAGATTTGGCGAATGAGATCGAGAAGTTGTTGGGGTCGAGCAATACCTACATCCGGAAGAAGGTGCGGCTACGTGTCTCATGGCATCTTCATGTCTCTCTGAGTGCAATACGGACAGGCTGCGCTGTGCGCCCTTCGCGTGATCAAAAAGGTTCCCGATCTTTCCGACCATTTTGTGACCAAGGCAAAGAATCTTCTTACTGATCGTAATCATGGCGTCCTTCTCTCCTCGATTACTCTCGTCACAGAGATGTGCGCAATGGATGCTGGTATTCTGGAAGAATTCCGTAATGTGCGTTCAATCTTTCATTTCCCATAGGTCATCTAAGCATTTTTGTAGGCTGTTTCATTACTAGTACGAAACCTCAAGTCATTGGTCACGACTGGGTATAGCCCGGAGCACGATGTCTCAGGAATTACAGATCCGTTTCTGCAAGTAAAGATCCTTCGTCTGTTACGGCTCCTCGGCAAGGGAGATCAACAGGCCAGCGAAAGTATGAATGATATCTTGGCGCAGGTGAATACCGCATAATGATGATAACAGCACAAATGTCGATACTAATTCCTACGGTCGTAGGTTGCAACAAACACAGATTCAACAAAGAACGTGGGGAATTCGATTTTGTATGAGACTGTGTTGACGGTATTGGAAATCGAAGCCGATACTGGTTTACGTGTTATGGCAATCAATATTTTGGGCAAGTTTTTGAGTAATCGGGACAACAACATTCGGTATGTTGTCCTTTGTTCGTATGATCTCATCCTCGTAGTCTAATTTTGACAGATACGTTGCCCTTAACACCCTTAACAAAGTGGTTTCAATGGACACCAATGCCGTTCAGCGCCATCGTAATATTATTCTTGATTGCTTACGGGATGGTGATATATCGATTCGGCGTCGTGCACTCGAACTCTCATACGCGCTCATCAATGAACAGAACGTTCGCGTTCTTATCCGCGAACTTTTGGCGTTCCTCGAGGTTGCAGATGATGAATTCAAACTCGGTATGACGACACAAATTTGCCTGGCTGCTGAACGGTTTGCGCCCAATAAGAGATGGCACATCGATACTGTACTCCGTGTACTGAAGCTGGTGCGTATAATATCTGGGCAACCCGACTTTCCAATGTAATTCTTTGAAACTTCATAGGCAGGCAATTTCGTACGCGAAGAAATTTTGTCGGCGTTCATTCGTCTTGTCGCGCATACTCCTGAGTTGCAGGCGTACACTGCGTCAAAGTTATATGCAGCGCTCAAATCAGACATATCTCAGGAGTCGTTGACACTGGCAGCTACGTGGGTCATCGGAGAATATAGTGAAATTCTGCTAGAAGGTGGCTTCGTTGATGAGGAAACACCTAAACCAGTGAGTTTCATCCTCAAATTTTCGCCGCTCATCTCAACGTTCTTTTAGGCAAGTGACAAGGAGCTTGTTGAGCTCTTGATATCTGTTATTGACTCTCCATATTCCAACTACCTCACTAAACAATTTGTACTTGCTGCTGTCACCAAGATCTCCTCGCGACCTACCACGACACATTTTGAGCAGGAGCGCATCCAGGAATTGCTAGCGAAGTACACTACAAGTCCGGAGCTTGAACTTCAGCAGCGTGCAGTAGAATTTGCTAGCCTCTTCAATTTGGGTGATTTGAGGGAGGGTGTTTTGGAACGCATGCCACCCCCCGACCTGAAGGCGACAGTTATGGGTGTTGGTGAGTAGTCGTTCTTTTCATTACGCCATGAAACACACCAATTCCATCTGATGTCTTTAGTTAGTGAGAATAAGCCTGTTGGTTCAACACATTCTAAAGATGTACGTATGTCATCCGACTTGGATAAGCCGTATTTTCTGACAATCTGTACAGGGCGATCTCCTGGGTGACGATGTCGCATCAACACCAGTACCTGAAGCCTCAAGTGCACAACGCAATCAGGATCTCCTAGCTGACATATTTGGTACATCCTCTACACCAATAGCCGCCGCTTCACCCGCTCCCTCTCGACAAGCGGCCATCGACAACATTCTCGACTTATTCGGCTCTAGCACTACAATCACCCCGAGTGCATCAACATCACCACCGCTTACTGCTGCGACCCCTACTCCATCCGCATTTTCATTATTACAGACACAGTCTCCTCCACCGCAAGCTCCAGCACCGAAGCTGACAGCATATACAGCATACGAGAAGAACGAACTCAAAATCACATTAACGCCGCAGATTAATGCCGCCAAACCAGGAGTAGTAATGATTCTGGCGCGGTTCCAAGTCATAGGCGGCAACGCTGCAAATGGTATCAACTTCCAAGCTGCTGTTCCGAAGGTATTTTTCGCTCTTGCTAGTTACCAAGCAGCACAGCCGTTGATTTGCTTCCAATTCGATATACAGTCGCAGCAACTACAGATGTTGCCCATGTCAAACCCAATAATTAACCCCGGGGCTATTGAGACACAGCAAATGCGCGTCGTAGCGCCAGTTGGAGTGTGTATCGTTCTCTTGAAACTCTTTACCGGTGTTGATAATAATTAATAGAGTAATGTTCGGCTACGTCTGCGGATATCGTATTCCATAGCGGGGCAAAACTTCCAAGACCAAGTCGATTTTTCGGGATTCCCACCCGGCCTAACCAGTGGTGGTGCATGAGATGTTACTATCGGATCCTCTTTAGCTCTTCTGTCGTAATAGAATTTCTTTGCAAGATTTGAGGTCTGCTCCGTCTTTGCATGGCATACAAAGCCAATCTGCCGAGCATGTGAATATTTCTAGTTTCTTCAAGTCGATTTGACTTCAAAATTCTGTGAACATAACGAAACAAAAGCAAAGATAAACCACCAAGGTAAGTCCGTTCAAAGCTGGCTTTCACTATTCGTATGATACATACTGCATACAATATCATAACAATCTTCATAAGTAACTCGATAATATCTAAATAAACACCTGGAGTGGGTGACGATCATACACATTCTGTCCCTCACTTAGCTCTCCAAGATCTGGATAGAAAGGAACCATGGCATCTGCTGCACCTAGATAAAGTGCATTGTAAATGCGCCAATATACCTCTCTGACCTTCCTTGCAGGGTGGAAGAGGCCCTGAAGTACATAGCTCAACAGAACACCTGGTCCCAATGTCACTCGCATGGCTTCAATGGCTTCCATTACTGCACCAATGACGTGAGGGGAAGTCTCGAAACAATTGGGCCATACAAGATTCATAAGGTGCATCATCGAATCTTCGCACCCAAGGCCAGCGACACCAAGTGCCAAGTGCTTCACAATGGTGCTGGCCGTTTGTCGATGAACGAGATCACGGTCAGTAAGGGCATCCTCAAGCATGGTGACAACCGAGTCGCAATAATAAGCTGACTGGGGTCCAACGTATTCAAAAACGAAAGACAGGGCTTTTAAACAGCCTGTCCGTACATTGAGTTCGGCCGTCCGATATTCGTTGAGGATGGCTGGTATGCATGTGAAGGCTGAAGAAAAGAGCAAGAGGGTCAATATTATGTTCAATCAGTCTTAAGTGAATAACCTACGTCCGCAAGTCTCGGCTACAATAGCGATGGCGACAGTACTGCAAACTCGACTTTGCCGTTCTTGCACCCGTAGATTTGTCAGGAGAACAGACAAGACGTCTTGCGGGCCCAAACTCTTAGCAATGTAACCGAAGGAATTGACAGCTGCACGACGAATGCCCTTTTTATGTGCCTTCAAGAGGTCAAGGAGCTCGAAACAGATACGCATCCACTCGCGAGCAGGAACGAACTCAGCTCCACGATCAGCTGTCAAAGAAGGATGGTCAACAAATCATTCCATCAGACTCAACGAAGATACTCACCAATGCGTCCAATCAAGTTGATAGATGCCTCTTGCACTTTTTCATGTCTGTTACGCAGAATTGGCGTCATACGGGGCACTATTAAATCGTTAATTATGAAGTGAGCGGCCTGAAATATAACACTCACAAAGATCTTTGACGGGCGGATTCATTTGAGTCATTCCCACCACGTTCGCAATGGCGCCCTCAGCCGCAATAATGCTTCCAAGGGTATCAGGATATTCCTCTCCAAGCTGTTCGAAGAGAACAAGTCCCAGCTTGCTGAGAAGTTGATCTTCACCGCATTGTTTAATGACGACCGCAAGACGTGTCGTCAAATCCGCTGCCTGTTGCCGGATCTTGGCACTTTTATTGTTCAGACGCCAGAGGACAGTGGAGACAATTTGAGTAAGATATGGCTTGACGCGAATGCCCAGAGCATTAACGACAGTTCCAAACCCGTCTAACATGACCTGATCCTCCGTAGTTTGCTCTTGGAATGAATAGATGATTCCATCAACCAATCTGACCTCTAATCGCTCGTCGATGTCGGACGCCCCAAGAGTCGCGACAACCTTCGTAATGGTTTCCATTACCATCTTGCGATAGGGTTCAGCTTCATCTTTGAGCTCATTCACAATCCTCCCAACGATTTCTGCCACGCCAGCCTTCTGAGCGAGCTCAACAGTAGTTTCAACGACCTGACGATAATTCCTGCGATCCAATGCCATGCGACGAACCCAGAATGCCTTGAAGAAATCGGGCAGGATGTCTTGCTTAATGTAGGCAGGAGTGACACCCTCAGTGGCGGCGCACTGTTTAACGACCTTGAGGACAATCTTCTTCATTTCTTCGTCCGACGTTTGGAATTCTCTGATGAGAATAACAGTCACTTCCTTGGTGTAGTATGAGGCGTATTCGGGGTCCATGAGAGGAATGATGAATCCAATGGCTTTTAAGAAAGCAGCCAAACCCTTGCCACGATGTAGACGAATGCCCAGCCATAAAGGCTTAAGAACGTTGTCAAACGATTCTATACCGTATGGTGCAGCAGCCTCAGCAAGAGCAGCCAAGCCCAAAGCCGTCATCGTTCGGACTTTCTGCTGTTCGTCGGATAGACCATGAGCAATACAGTCCACCAGATTACGCAGATGAGGGAGTACTGCGCATCCCATCATGATAGCAATTTGCTGTACGATGCGAATACCAGTATGCCTAGCCTGCCAGGACTTTTTTGATCGACAGACAGCCTTCAAAAACGGTAGCAGCGACGGAATACCAAGTGCAGATGCAACGACAGAGAATGCACGAGCAGTAGTGTTTCGGACATATTCATCAGCATGATCAATGTCAGGACGCATGGTGGAAATCATGTGAGCAAGACCAGCGGCTTTGGAAAGGTTGGATATGATTTCACGACCTTCGACACGTGCATAATAATCCTCATCAATAAGAAGAGGCTCGATAACAACGAGAATTTTATGGACGTAAGGCCGAACAAGGTCGTCGAGTTTGTAAAGCACGCGATCGATGACTTTGACAAGAAGATGACGTTCTTGGTCTTCGAGCGTGCGCTCCATGAGGAGAGGCAGAATCTTGTCGAAGAGTGGACCTGCGCCGAATTCGCGTGCCTTGTCGGTAATCTGCCGGAGAGCAGTCTTGCGAACAGGGGGAGTTCCGTTCTTTATCTTGAGAAGTAGCCGCATAATTTTCCTCTCCTTCATCTCGTCTACCGTTAGTTCGGTTTCATCTTCTTCCTTGAGAATTTTGGCGAAATACTGTGCGTCCTCGGGCTTGAAGAAAGCAAGATTCCCAACACCCGGTATTTCAGTGGGCAGTTCTGGAGCAAGCCCGGCGGCGGCAGCAGCAGCAGCAGCATCCGAGCCCTCCTGGATCTGAAAGCCTCCAAGGTCACCGATGGGAGTGGCCATTAGTTTGCGAGGTGTGATTAAAGGCGCGTAACCAGGAGGAGGAGTAACGATTGCATAACCAGTGGCAGGAAGGGCAGCGTCAAGCTCTTCATCGGTGAGGTATCGATTATGCTTGTCCTCCTGCATGAATCCTGGCGCATTCATGATAATTGCTTGCATAGGAGCATCCACATTTGCCTGAACGGGAGTTTGATCCCAACGAGAACGTTTAGCGGGTGTTTCTGCGCCAAAGGCTTCAGCAGTAGGGGTAGCATCCCATCTTGACCGGCGCTTTTTGGTGGCAGCCTCACCACCAGGTTCATTTGGATTGACGTTTTCGTCGACAGGTTCACTGATATCCCATCGGCGCTTGCGCTTGGAGCCAGCCAACTCCTTCTCTTTCGCAATCGCTAGCTCCTTTGCAGCTGCCAACTCTCTTGCAACGTCTTCCAGCTCCGCTGCAGGAGGGGTCCTATCAAGATCCATCTTCATCTTCCCTTCTTCGCGCTCCTGTCTCTCCTTCTCTTCAATGGCTCGTTTCACTCTAAGCTCCTCTTGCTCTAGCCTCGAAAGACGCATAGCATCTTTATAGCCTCCCTCGACATCCTTCCCATCCTCCGACTGAGCGAACGCATCCGCGCTGTCGACAGCTACACGGTTGAAACGACGATTGTGGTAGTCGGACTGACGAGCGGCAATTTGACGTTTGGAGGCTGTTTCGGCAAATGGGTCGACATTCTCTTCCTCGGCGAGGTCAGCAAACTCTTGAAGGACCTCTTTCGGAGCTGTATAGGAGTCTATCAATCTGGGAGAGCCGGGCGGAGACATTATACCTCCAGACTTGCGCGTTGGACGGCACAAACCAAGTCGACTTGTCCAACGGCTCCGGATGACCAATATTCTGAACTATATTCCCACGCTCGAGATTATATAAACCTTCACCATTTTCTTTTTCTTCTCCACTGCATTACCACATTCTCAGTGAGTATTTTGTTCTTGTCTTCTCTGTGATGATTTCTTTGCCGCCCCAGGCGTAGCCTAGTGCGTTGACGATCGGCAGAGCACACAGCCAAACAGTTGCACTTCTGACCTTCTCAGTCATCAACCTGTTCATTGCTAACGCCCTGCTCCCAGGTCCTGCTACACTCATTCTGCCTTCCCTCCGCTTCTCTTCCACAAACGGTCTTGGTGAGTTTCGGTTCATTTTTTTGGTATGATGTGACATATACACCAACTCTGGAGTCATTGACGATGGAGAAAAATCCACAAAAAAAACTAAGAACAGCCAGCTGATTTTCTTTCCGTTTTTCTTTAACGACACATTCATTGATCATTATTAACGTTTTCGCGTTTTAGGTGTATGTTTACCCTCGCATTTTCGTACATATGTATTCAGTAAATTATATTTTTTGTTGATGTCCACATTTTTCCCTATTATGTAAGCAATTTTTAAAAGTTACGATGTTTAATGTTTTCATTCTGTGCCGGCGTGACTCAATTAAGGACAACATATCGCATTTCTCCTGTATACGCTGAGCCTCCACGTTGGGTGATGGTTCGATCAGCCAGCAGAGTTTCATGGACCACGAGGTCGACTAGAAGAATCTGTACTGCAGTTAACTACCTAAAAATCACCAAGGAGGTTCGCGAAGAGCAGTAAGAAGTCACGCTTTTGTCCCTCCCGAAATACGTCTCACGCCACGATGTACGTCGATATTGACACGGTGAAATTCTCGCCACAGCGTCATCCACGTGATGTATGTAACGCGTCCAGTCGGCGCCCGGCGGAAAGCTGACGCGTAACGGCAACGGCATTGTGAACTCCTGCCGAAAGGATTCGCGTCCAGCATTTGGTGACATGTACATAAAGCGATGGAATTTCAAAACCAAGTAACTCACTCAAGCCTGACTTCTAAGTATCCTTATCTCTGAATATCATGCATCCCTACGGCCCACACCATTTCTGGTATCGAGGCTGGTACCACGGCCCCAGTCGTATTCTCTGGTTTACAATTGGCGCAGTTGCTGCGTCACTTTGGGCGAGGCATGGAGAACGAATGGAGAGGCACGGTATCCATCACTGTATCCGTTCTCCCGGGCAACATGTCCTGTCGACCCAGACAGAACCCGTCGATCCCTGGAGTGTACGTGGAGTGTCGAGGGCCGTCAATGGCGTCTCTCCAGAGAATATGAGTAGCGATGACAAGAGACGTTTGGCCGAGTTAGGCGCGTCCGCTGGAGACAAGGTACTTGTGTTCATGATAATGATTGTGATTATCTCATTTTTTCTGATCGTTTATTGTTCTTTAGTTGGTAGAACTATCTGAAGCGACGCTTGACAGTGTTTTAACTACCGTCGAAGTTCTAAAAGCAGTAAGTTTCATATACTTCCAGCGTGCTACTTCCAGTCTGTTGATTTTTACCTTTTCATACAGAAACTTGCAGAACATCGAGCGGAACGAGAGAAACAACAGGATGATGAACGCCGTCGAAAAGAAAAGACTCCCCGTCTCGTATGATTAGTTGTAATCCCTGTTTATCCCACACCATTCCAGACACTTGTAAATTATCTCTATTACATTGTCATCATTCTTTTCAACGCTTCCATATATTTATCATCATCAAACGTGACGAGACTCGATCAATCGATTATGACTTGTTAAACCGACCTGGACGAGTCAACGGGTTCTGTGCCGCGTTCGTCGCCACGTTTAGTGATATACGAGGGTGCAGTAGGATTCAACGTTCCTTGTTCTTCCGCTGCATTGGGGCTGTTAATCTCATTCTGAAAGAACAATCCATCCACTTACGTGTCGAGTACCAGAAGTAAGTGACGAGACCAACAATGATCACAACATAAGCAATGAAGTAAAGCCAGTATGGATGGTAATGCTGGGAAACCTGTTTAGTAAACACTTAAAAAATGCAGCTTCTGGCTTTACGTATAAGAAAAGTCCTACAGCGACAAAAACATTAGGCTCGGCTCAACTGAGGCGACCCATGAACGTACCGAATAGTAATCCCCAAAAATCACTGGTCAGGAGGCTGAGATTATAATACGTCGATGAAGCTAAACGATAGAGCATAGGAGCGACGGTGTAGAGAATGAACATTGCTGAGGGGGGATGGGTTAATAGCAAAGCAACATGAGGAAGTGACGGACCCGAAGTGTAAGCAATTAATATGCCAACTACAGAATGATATCAGTCGTGTAGTAAGACTGAAGAGGATCACCTTATGCACTTGTCATGCGATTCCAAGAGGCGAGCTTCATTGCGCCATGTTCAAGTCCGGCTGCTTGAATCCCATTGATCAGAGTTCCCCACATGCCAAGTTGGCCAACAACCTGAAGACGAAAGTCAGGGATGGACTAAATGAAGTCAAAGAGATACTCACTTCATATAGAGGACGTTTCCTAACAAAAAATTCTTCCGTAGCGTTGGCTGCAAGACAGAACATTAGCTTGATATAACTGGTATTTTATACGCTACTTACAGAGACCATAGAGAGTCGCACCAGCAATCATGAAACCATCGCCTTTGGCTCTGTCGAGCGCTGTCCAACCCTTGTCTGTGAGTTCGTCCGAGGCTACTAACAGCCCCAGTCCAGCAATACATATGAGGACACCCTATCAAAATATACAAAAAAGTAGGAAAAAAGGCTTGAGACCAAAGGGAAAATATAAACGAACCAGGATTTGAGTCCAATGGTATCTAGGACGCATGTATACCCATGAGACAAACATGCAGACGGGAATTGCCCAACTACATCTCCACGATTAGAAAGGCGTCGTAGCGAGGGTAGTACTCCAACTTACGCGTCTAATAGCATGCAAGAAAGCAGGTCGGTGTATTGGTATGCCTACGACCAATCAAAGGTGTGATCGTTGCTTAACTTGACGTTCATACCTTAACTACAAGGAAATTTCCTTCGACATCGAAAGCAGCAAGAATGAAGTCTGATCCAAACATCAGTCGTAGCACCCGCATTATTGAACAACATACATTTCCACCCGTCACGATATACCATCTTCCCCCATCCCTTGATTCCATCTTGTTATGCTAGTTTGAGCAAACGAGCGAACGAAAGGTATTACGAAAATGAACGCACATTGATATAATGTATACGGTGTGTAGATCATGAATATTGACAGATATCTATAGAGGGCTCGAATAAGCACGCTCACATCAAGGATTCTCATGATACATACAAAAAGAATGTCTGTGTAGTTGGGAGGGCCCAGTTTCTGTTCACCAGCTCCGTCGTTGTAACATTCGTACATGTTATACACAGGGCAACTACTTGTCCACTGAACAAGGCAAGGGCGAATCGGCGAGTCCAGATGCTTTTCCATCGACGAGCAAAACTTTTTGCAAATTCTCCCGGTGATGAATAGACCAATGGAGGACGATTTGGAACGACATGGCTGAGATCACAAGATTCTGGACGGTCAACGTCGACAAGGGACTCTGCTATCTTCTTGACTTCCCTCGGATGACATGTCAAAGACATGGTGAGCTAGAGTAGCTTCGTGATGATAGGGAGAAAGGACACAAGGAGCAGTACCTTGGCGAGATTTTGTACGTAGATTCACCGGAGATCAATCTATTTTTGACCGATGAATTTACATAAACCGATCGCAATTCGAATTGCCGGATTGCCGAGCCTTGCCGAGCTTGGCGAGGTCCCGAGAAAAGGGTCTCGGGACCCATTGATTCCAATCGTGTACAATGGCGGTCTATTTATTGCTTCGTTCGAGATACGGAGTAATAAGCCAAAGGTATAGGTATGTGCGATTATCAAGCAGAAATTAATTTCCTGTCAATGATGTTTGCCCCCATCATGTCCCATCTACCTACGCTCAGTGACACGCCGGTAAAAAGTAAATCTATCTCAGGATCTTGAAGGGCAAGAGAGGCGCTCTTTGTAACAGTATGTAGATGATGTTATCAGGTGCTCGATTCTCTGTTCCATACCGTTCACTTTCTTAAGATAACACATTCGAGCATCATGATGAACTGCCGAAATGCCGGTGAACATGTTTGGACCCTCCTTCGGAAGCTGAAAGTCTCGGTATCGTCCAAGAAATAATGAAAGTGAAAAAATACGTTGTGAAGGGAAAGAGTGGTTCAGAGAAAAGTGGGTTGAGAAAGAATTCCGTACAGAGCCGGAAACTAGAGCAATCTAGGTCCTTGGATGACCTCAAACAGCCTCAACCGAAGGTCCTCTTAGCGATTAATTTGTCGAATTGTCGCGAACTTCTGTAAACTGCCGGTCAAGTTTCCGTTTGCAGCCTGTGTAAATTTCCGAAACTCCGCGCCGTCGAAAAAAGTAGATTAGGATGTAAATTGGAACAAGTGAACTAAGAGTTAAGTACCAAGTATCTGTGAACTCGACGAAAGTTATGAACTCCACGATTTGGTTGGTAAACACTCAATTATTTGTGGTTCGGCCAGGTTACTTTATGTGAATGTTTTGCATTGAATTGGGAATCTATATTGGACCACGAAGCTGTCCATTTGAATAGAAGACATCCACATGACTACATGATGTGCTAGTACAGAGTGTTCTGTCAAGAAACAATAAGAAGGGAATCAACGGATTCTACCAAGCCGCCTATCGCGTAAATGGGCGCCGATGAGCCAAGGCAAAATTTTGAGACCAGAAGAAAGAATTCTTGACATTAAAAATGGCTGCCGAAGTGGCATAATCACAGCCGGCACAGTGCCCCTGAGATGGTAGCTGAGGATATCAAATTGACCTAAATTGACTTAATAGGTACTCTCGGCTCACTTGCATCACCTCAACGCTGTCTTGGCCTTCAAAGTTTCATTAATGTTCATTCACAACTTGATCTCCATCTTACTCGTATAGGATCGTGAATTATTCGCATGTAAGTCTCTGTCGCGAAAGCCATTGCAGCAGCATCGTGGAGTAACGAAAGAAATTTAAAGTCTCATTCCCAAGTTGTCAAACAAAGTTTCAACGACAACCGTGGCGACCTTTTCCACACGATAGGAGGCACTGTGTCCCGGTTCGCAGTGGAAGCAGGAAATCACAAAGATGGAATTCACTTCTTTTGAGTCAGCCACGGTTATCTCTTAGACTCAAGTGGTTGTTGAGTTCTCTGTTTTCTTATGCCTTATACCCTTGACATAACCCTTTCAAAAAAAATTGAAAGTTACTACCGTGCAACGCTTGCCCAGCGGCAGCGTCGACCAAAAGGTTTTCAAAAGTATTTTCTCACCTGTCATCTGTGCAATCTGGCAGAAGCGATGATCTGAGTACCTGACTAGTACAAATGTAACAGAGATATTGGGAAGAGCAAGGAGAGTTCTGGAAAAAGTACGACTAGGAACAAATCGACGCTGGTGAAAACTTGAAGGAATTGAAACTAAACGAGCCGTGTTATATGCAAATATGAACTTGCCGAACTTGGAATGAATCCATTACGAATTCAACATCTGTGAGAAATGAGTGAATCGGTTGACGTTGCGTGAGAGTCCTACTCGAAGAACAATTATAGTGCGTGTCAAGATTACAACAGTATGTAAAGAGAAACCGGAAGCACTACTGAGTCTGCAAGGGGTTATGCAGTTTTTTGTGATGTGATGGCTCACCTGTACAGAGGACAGTGATTACGGGAGTGCAAGATATGTACGGGAGAAATTGAGAGACATGATACTGTTCTCGACTCAGCATCCGTCAATCACTGACACTGAATCAAAAACAGTCTCGAGTCTGCAAAGTAAACGACTAGAAAGCCGTGTGGTGTGTATGCTGACATTTCCAAAAATGCTCCTTCCCTCCTAGAATCTGCATTTTACGACGAGTATGATGAGCCCGATACACAGACAGCTTTCCTCCAGCAACTGATCTAAAAAGAGAGATGTTTATTTGTTTGACTATCAGTGTTTCATGTTGGCATCTTTGTGCTAAGCGCAAGGCACGGATCATCTAGGACTGCTACATAACAGAAGTAGAGATTTTCCCAACGTCGTCTCCCTCTTCTCTCTGAAGGCTCCACCGTAAGAGTGACTGTAACTGTGTTTCGTGAATCGCACCGTGTCTTGAAATTTCATCAGCTGTGCGTGGTAGGCTTGGCCGATTGTCAACTCCTTCCGCCAATGTGGCCGTTTACTCACAATTACCTGACCATCGTGGAAGAGAAAAAAGTCAATCAAAAGAACGCTTTGGCATGTGTGAAACCACTTCAAGGCTCGTCTTCAGATTATGACAAGTTTACCGGTGCAACTGGTCAGTGGACAGTTCAAAATATTGCTTTTTTCTGATATGGAAATCACTTATTGACAGCGACTGAGATTGTCACTCACATTGAGAAAGGCGAATGGACGGCATCTCAAGTCATAGATGCATATATTATCCGTGCTGCACAGGCCCATGCAGCCACAAATTGCCTTACAGAAGGTTTGTTTGGGCCACCAATTCATGTAGCTGTGGTGTAATTGATTGATTTCGTTTGCAAAGTCATGTTCAACTGGGCCCGGGAGCAAGCGAGAGATCTCGATAATGAATTTTCTTTGACGAAGAAGCTGCGTGGGCCATTGCATGGTGTACCGGTTAGTCCCAGGACATGTAACATCAACTCTGGGTCCTATCATCGTCTCATACCTCCATAAGACCAGTTTCAAGGATCAGTGTGAGTGACACACCAGCTGTCGTCACGATATTCGTATTTTGACTGATAGACAGTCGACATTGCTGGCTACGATTCCACGATCGGATTTACTCAATGGGCGAACAAGCCAGCAAAAACTAATGCAGATGTATGTCCTCTGTGCTCATAAAATTGAGGATGTTCGACGCGTCATGTTCCTTGTAGCTTGTTGCACAATTTCTGGCAGCTGGTGCTATTTTGTTCGTAAAGACCAACGTACCTCAAACTATGTTCGCCTTCGAGTGTTCAAATCCGCTTTGGGGCTGCTCGACAAATCCCTATAATAGTAAATATACGTGTGGCGGTAGCTCTGGTGGGGAAGGCGCTTTATTGGCCATGGATGGCTCTGCCATTGGTATTGGTAGCGATATTGGGGGAAGTCTTCGGATACCAGCAGCTTACTGTGGAATTTATTCTTTGAAACCTAGCACAGGACGGATAAGCTTCGCTGGTGCTAGAGGTTTGTCCGATCTTATTCCATCCAAGATGTCAAGCTGATATCCTCTGTAGGTCCCACCAAAGGTTTCGAAGGCATCAGGACGGTCGTTGGTCCAATGGCTCGGCAAGTGTTCTCCTACAGCGACTCTTTCGGAAGATTTATAATTCCTAGGTCCGTCGAAGACCTCCAATTGGTTTCGCGGGCTGTCTTCGGTATTCAGGGTAACGAACAGAGCATTGCACCAATTCCCTACCGTCAAATTCAACTACCTCCTAAACTACGCTTCGGCTACTACACTTCAGGTCCGCATCTTTTCCCTGTGCTGATGATGATTGACCGTTAATTAAACACCAGATAATTTTGTTAAGGCGTCGCCTGCGTGTCAACGAGCCGTTCTGAAGACTGTCGAGGCGCTTCGAAAGAAGGGCCATGAGTGTATCGAGTTCAATATACCTAGTGGTGAGTCCTCTCTCTCTGTTGTCTCATCTCAGTAATTTTTATGGAATTCTTGCCCACACTCAGTTCCAGAGGCATTCAATATTTTCATTGGACTGACATCTGCGGACGGGTACAAGAAAATGCTCAGTCATTTGGGCCCAGATCCTAAAGTGCGTTGTATGACTGGACCTATAACTTGGGCAATGGCGCCACTCGCGACTACACCTTGGTATTAACGGAGTTCTTTGTTATTCTGGACAGGAAAACAGTCTGTGGCTAGTAACATCTGCACCAAAGCTTCCTTGTGAGCATAGTGGCCATATATATATTTTTTGTCGCATGATTGACAGGAGTGTTTTCTTCAGCATTCGTTCGTTCATTTGCGGCTTGGGCGATCGAGACGGTCCTGGGAGACAAGATATTTGCAAATATAGTAAGAACAGCGCGAGTACGTCCAGTGGAGGGATACACTTCCTTAATCGCCGAAAGAGAAGATTACATCAAAACCTTCTACCATGAGGTATATGCACGGAGAATGTGATCGACACATCCCACTGACTCTGTAATTATTGTCAAGGTGTGGAATAAACATGGTTTCGATGGAATAATCGCGCCAGTGCAAGCCGTCCCACAACTCCCGCATGGGTACGCGCAACTCAATCCTTTATGACACCATTTGTAACATGACAATACATAGTGGATGCGATAACTTCAGTGCACTTGCCGCAGCTACTATACTTTACAATGTCCTGGATCATCCTGTAGGTTGTCTTCCTGTGACTCATGTCGACCCCTCGAAGGATCAAATCACCCCCGAATGGACGGCTGGCCTGGGCCATGGTTCCTCATATCTAGAGAGCGGAGTTTTTCATGCAAAAACACCGCTTTATGATCCGATTCGAAGTGCTGGCATGCCGGTCGGAATCCAAATCGTAGGCAAGAAATGGGAAGAGGAAAAGGTTTTGGAAATGATGCACGTGGTCGATGATGCACTTGGGAAAGACCGTGGGTTTGGACCAGGAAGCTGGAACCCACAGGCTAGGAGCTCCTGAGCACATTAGTTATGTTTCTTGGGATCTCTCAGTGGCATATCAAGCCTTTTCTTTCTGTTGTTCTTTAATACGTCCGATCCAAGCAGGCTATTCGTAGTATCGTGGATACTGACGGACCTTGTGCTTCTCTTGTGAAACATGGTTTCCAGCGTTGGCCGCAGTACATTTGGAGGTGAAAGGGAGATAACATCACATGAAAGACAATAAGATGTCGACTGCTTTGTACTGAAGTTTACACAGCAGGGATATATGACACAATCCTTACTTTTCAATTAAGTGAAAACTAGCACACGAAGGTCTACAGATAAAGTGCTCGTGTGAAAGAACAACAGGCTTAATGACCGTTACGTACTAACCCATGGCAGGATCGCTTGCAGCGGTCCCATTCACCGATGGCTCGGCTTGATCAATGAATGATAGGTAGGAGGAAGCTCTATCATTTTGTGTTCGTGATTTTGACTGAAAAAAGGCGATGGGTCCAGAGCTACACGGTTCTGTGCATCGTTCGCCCGTCTAGATCTTCGATCCTCTGGAGTCTTCCATTAGCATTTGGACTGCAATGAAGCCGAGCTATGAGGTTTCTTTGCCTCCACAGTTTGAGAGTTCTTGCTATGATCTTTTATGGCGTACGAAGCGAGGCCAGTGAAGCACCGAGTTATAGGGCCAATATCAAATCATCCGCTTGTGCACATTGCAGCATGATATCTGAATGTCCGCCTGAACATCAGTGATCATCGATTTGATAAACACTGAACTGGAGCTTTGAGGTTAGGCATGAGGGAAATAAGTATCTAACGATTTGGCCCATGTTAGAATGCTGTTTATTGCATCTTACGATCGATCGAATCTGTCGCGTACTTGTCTTCGAATTGTCAAAAGTGTCATTAGATAATAAACGAAACGATACGAGGCGTAGCGTACCACTACATCGATTGTACACACGGTATGGAAGGCAGGTTGAATGTGTGCGTTGGTCTTGGGATGACTTCGCATATAAATTACAGCGAAGATGACTTTAGTTAGTCGTCGGCCTCTTCTTCGCGTATCTCCCGTTCCAATCGCTCTCTCTCGGCTTGTCTCAGACGCATAAGCGTCAAAGACTCGTAATCTACACCCAACGCCTCTGCGGCCTTTGAGTGCGGTAGAACATCCGGCTATCGATAGATGTTCATGGTCAGTACAACGGGGTTGAGGTCAGGAAACAGTTTGCGTACAAAGGATGCAGGAAATGTTGAAAATGAGGATGAGTCCTTTGCTGGCTGTGCTTGGGGTACTTCTGCTCGTTCGGCCTTCATCGAAGTAGGAGTTTGCGCGCTAGATACCGAAGGCGTCGTAGTGCCTAATTTGCCCATTTTCTTTAACCAGATCAAGATTGGAGGTTCCTTGCCGCCAACCCAATCGATATCGATACCGTCTAAACCACGCTCTGTACTTCCACTCGCACACACTGCAGCGAACGCATTGCCAATTTGTTTAAAGGGAACCAAAGCCGTTCCAAATTTTGGAGGCTTAGTAGCTGCTTTTTTCGAAGACTTAAGGGAGAGAACAATTGAATCATCATCTGTCTGTCCGAAAGGCGCTAGGACTTTGGCGATGGCTTTTGCGGTTGTTAGTTCGGGATGGGATTTGAGATTGTACTTGAGTCTGACAGTCGTGTCCATTGAGCCTATTTATCATCAGTATCCATATGACCTAGCCTTTGAAGGAGAATGTGAAGCCTACCTAGAGACGGTGCGGCTAAATCATCCTCCTGAGCCTCTTCTGCTGCTTGTCTCTGCTTCTCCTCTCTTTCACGCAGATCCCGTTCTTTCTCCTCTCGTAGCTTCCGACCTTGGTCTTTAATCTCTTCTGTCTCATGCCATCGTCGTAGTTCCTCTTTCTCCTGCTCTTGCTTCCTCCTTTTAAATTCCCGCTCTCGCGCTTCGAGCTCTTCCACCATATTCTTCCGTTTGTTATCATACGACTTGTAGCGCTCTGCGCGCGCCTGCTTCAGTCGTAGCTTCGCGTCTAATGCAAGACGTCGTAATGGGTCGAGGAGGAGTTCATAAGCTTGATTCAGTTCGTGAAATTTGCGTGCTGAGTAAATAGGGAATGAACAGTTGTTACAAAAAATGGTATTCGTAAGAAAACTTACCAGCATCTGCATTATTGGGATTCTAGAGAGTAGTTCAAATATGTTAGAGTTGCTCGATTATAATTTGAGAGTATCATCGTACCCTGTCAGGATGGACTTTCAGTGAACGTTTACGATATGCCGTTCTGATCTCTTGCTCAGTGGACTCGACTTTGACGTCGAGAAGTTCGTATGGGTTCACCTCAACCTCCGTATTCATTGAAACTCAGATCAGAGAGACTCTGAGAAGATATAATAAAGAAAGAAACGAAAAAAATTGGTCAAAAAGAGAACAGTCTAGTCATGAGTGCAACACGGATGAACTCAGTTTCGGACTTTCCCGAAACATAAATAAGTTCGTTCAGAACTTGTTTAAAGCGAGGAGGATGACAAGACAAACTTGGTATGTCAACTTCTCTGAAGTCCAAGCAGCGGGTATCTTGTACCAGACACCGCTGTGAAGTTGACCGAACAAAAACTGGTGGTACAAATGTGGATAAAGTCAAAAGTGACCCATGATCCTTTGTGTTACTATTTGGACAGAGAAGTAGGATGTACATATACATCTGTGAATCAAGGGCTATAGCTAGAAGCATTCAATTGTTTTCTGTCTACATTTGGTAAATACTATAAATCCAACTGGAATTTACTCATTGGTTACTGAACAAATTCCGAGTATGGTCAGTCACCGATTCCGCATGTGATATTGGTTACCCCAATGACAGGGGCCTCCATGGCCATATAGAGAACATATTAAGTCCTCTCAAAGAATTGTCTCAAATGCTTGAGCAAGTTCAAGGGAAAGATTAGGAGCGCAATACATCAGAAGAACTGTTTGAAGGCATGTACCAGTCAGTAGGCACGAGAATACAGCTACCTCCGTATCATCTGTGCTGTAGCGCCATGTCGGTTCAGTAACCGCGAAATGGGTTGGGTTGATTTTTAACGTATTCGATGAAAGAGCAAGACGACGAAGGCCCATTCAATCAGGTCAAGATGATAAACCAGCATTGATGAATGCCCGGAGCGCGTGAAGTCTTGGAAATAGATGCAACATATCATTGTCTCCTACACTGTAGCAGAAGCAGTCAACTCGTTTCTCGCGACATCATGAGCGAGGCAAAGTAGTTTCGGTCCAGGGACGCGAATGAGGTCAACAGCCAGTGAAATTGAACCAGAAAAATTTCGTAGCTAGAGGGACATAGTAAGATTTCGAAGATACTGCGGAGTATAGAGAAACGAATCGATTTCACGAAGGGATGAAATGACAATCATGCTGTAGAGGATGAGCAGTCAAGTAAAAGGCGGTTTACAAGACAGAGGTGTAAATCTAG
Organism: Termitomyces sp. T108; assembly: GCA_017657275.1. Taxonomy (NCBI): domain Eukaryota; kingdom Fungi; phylum Basidiomycota; class Agaricomycetes; order Agaricales; family Lyophyllaceae; genus Termitomyces; species Termitomyces sp. T108. Next base: position 49,114 of record JAGGAU010000001.1, on the reverse strand, counting down.
AAGAGCATGTTTGACATCATACTTGTGACCATATTGAAGCGGGTAATCCGGAGTGGGACAGCGCGGTAACAATTTCTCCAATGAATTCAGCTGGAAGGTTGATCATGACAGACACTCTTAAAGTGAAATTTTTCTGACGAATATTTATTTTTTCACGGTCCCGACGTTGATTGGATTGTTTTGAGTGACTGCGGGTTACGTAAACTTTGGCTGACATGTCCACTCGGCGATCGTAAATTAGTAGCTTGCTTTCAGTCTACTCTCACAGGTCGTGGATATCTTGTCGTTTTCAGCACCCATCTGAGTCAGCCTTCTCAAGGGATTGGCCGGGGGCTTACCGTCGTTTCTTGTTTCACCCATTTGAATATATCGCAATAACATCCCTCACACGAACATCGCACCCATGTCAGGGTTCTTCAATGACCTGTGGGCTGGTTCCCCCGTCGCATCATCTCATTTCAAGCCAGAAGATTCTTCAAAACGTAAACTTATGGATCCTCTGTTATCTTCAAAGGAGAGCCCCCTCGATGAGCCTTTGTCGGAGAAGTGTGAACTCCGGATTGAAGGAATGACATGTGGGTCTTGCGTTGAGGTATGTCAGTTTTAACTGTTTGCTGCTGCTGAATCAGTGATTCGAGCAACCTGCAGGCCATTGAGGGAATGCTACGGGGTCAAAAGGGCATACATAGTGTCAAAGTTGCTCTTTTGGCCGAGCGTGGACAAATTGAATATGACCCTGCTCATTGGACAGTAGACAAACTGGTTAACGTATGTATAGTGTTCCATATCGTCTTTTTATTGATATACACCTTGTACCACAGGAGATTTCCGATATTGGATTCGATGCGTCCTTCATCCCTCCAGTCCGCGCCGACACTGTCACTTTACGAATATATGGCATGACTTGCTCATCTTGTACAACTACCGTAGAATCAGGTCTTTCCTCTGTTCCGGGTATCACTTCCGTTGCCGTCTCCCTCGCCACAGAGACTTGTACAATTGGCTTTGATCGCACTCTCATTGGCCCTCGTGAAATGGTTGAGCGAATAGAAGAAATGGGATTTGATGCTATGCTTTCTGATCAACAAGATGCCACCCAACTTCAATCCCTTACTCGTGCGAAAGAAGTCTTGGAATGGCGAAGACGATTCCTCTGGAGCATTACTTTTGCCCTGCCAGTCTTCTTCATTTCCATGATAGGACCACGCATCCCATACATCAAATCAGTTTTATCTTTCCGTATCTTTAATGCAATTTATCTCGGGGACGTCCTCCAACTGCTTATAACTACTCCTGCACAATTTTGGGTTGGCTCGAAATTCTATCGCAGTGCTTACAAGTCTCTCACGCATGGGAGTGCTACCATGGACGTTCTTGTCATGCTGGGAACTTCGGCAGCATACTTCTATTCCCTTTGCGTTATGCTATCTGCCATATTCAACTACACTCCCGACTATCGCCCCTTCCTCTTCTTCGAGACGAGTACCATGCTCATAATGTTTGTCTCACTTGGCAGATACCTCGAAAACAAGGCGAAGGGCAAAACTAGTGCTGCACTGACGGATCTCATGTCCCTCGCTCCATCCATGGCGACGATTTACACAGATGGTCCTGCTTGCACCCAGGAAAAAAAGATTGCTACCGAGCTCGTTCAAGTCGGCGACACGGTCAAGCTTGTACCCGGAGACAAGGTACCTGCAGATGGCACAGTTGTTCGGGGTTCTTCTAGCCTTGACGAAAGTGCGATCACGGGTGAAGCAGTGCCGGTCCTCAAACAAGTTGGAGACACCGTCATTGGCGGTACAGTCAACTGTCTGGGGACGTTCGACATGCTTGTGACACGAGCAGGGAAAGATACCGCACTTTCACAGATTGTACGGCTCGTAGAGGAGGCCCAGACTTCAAAGGCGCCGATCCAGGCATTTGCGGATCGAGTCGCTGGTTATTTTGTCCCTTCAGTCATCTCACTCGCGGCAATCACGTTCATCGCGTGGGCTATTGTCGCCAGTGTTGTACATGAAGAGAGCTTGCCCAAGATGTTCTTGAAACATGGTGCCAGTAAAATCGCGGTGTGCCTTCAAATGTGTATCAGTGTCGTCGTTGTGGCTTGTCCGTGTGCATTAGGATTGGCGACTCCGACGGCAATCATGGTCGGTACAGGCATTGGCGCCAAGAACGGCATTTTGATCAAGGGTGGACGGGCTTTAGAAGCAAGTAAAGCCATTAAGAGAGTCATTCTGGATAAGACGGGCACCGTAACAGTTGGGAAGCTCAGTGTTGCTGGGATGCATTGGGTACCAAGTGCATCAAACAAGCATGTTATCAATAATGACGAACTGTACGCTGGCGATGCAGGGTTGGGTGGTGTCTGCGCAGATGGTGTCACGGGCCGAAGGGAAGCACTAGCGATGATTAGTGCCATTGAAGCAAAGTCAGAACATCCCCTTGGCAAGGCTATCGCGGTCTATGGTAAGGATCTCCTTGGCATAGATGGCCCGGAAACTACTGTGGAGGGCTTCGAAAGCACTACCGGTGCAGGTGTGAAAGCGATTGTGACATGTGCTGGACGCAAGTCCACTGTCCTTGTAGGAAAGGCAGGTTTCATCACCCAGGCAGAAGGCGCCTATATCCCCAGTTCACTCTCCAACTACCAGAAGCAAGAGACAAAACTTGGAAGGACGGTCGTCTTTGTTTCCATCTTGCCGAAAACAAGCTCTGCTCTTCCCCTTCCGATCGTCGGTATATCATTATCAGATGCGCCGAAACCATCAAGTAAACATGCAATCCAGGCTCTTCATGCAATGGGAATTGAGGTTAACATGATGACCGGGGACGGAAAGGCAACAGCGCTTGCCATCGCAAAGCAAGTCGGCATCAGGCCTGAAGGCATTTGGGCTGAAATGAGTCCTGGTGGTAAAGCAGCCATGATCTCTGAACTCATTGAGAAACACGGTGGCGGTGTTGCAATGGTCCTGTCTTTAACTTCTATCCTGATCCTTCTTGTGTATTGACGTTTTAATAGGTTGGAGACGGGATCAACGATTCACCAGCGCTTGTAGCGTCGACTGTTGGCATTGCACTCTCCTCTGGCACTTCTGTCGCAATTGAAGCAGCTGATATTGTTCTCATGCGCTCCGATCTGTTGGACGTTGTTGCAGCCCTTCATCTCTCGCGCAAGATTTTTTCAGTCATCAAACGCAACCTCATCTGGGCCTGCATCTACAACGTCGTCGGCATACCACTTGCTATGGGTGTCTTCCTGCCATTTGGATTGTATATGCACCCAATGCTCTCGGGTGCAGCGATGGCGTTCTCCAGCGTAAGCGTTGTAACAAGTTCACTGACACTCAAGTGGTGGCGCCGACCGGAAAGCAGCATCATGCCTGGGGATGATCTGGTTGGTACCGCTGAGAGTGGTGCAGGCTGGACAGGTATGTTCATGGACAGTGCGGGTCCGGTTTTGGATAGCATACGCGGTTTAGTGAGTGGAGGGCGAAGCGATGGATATAGCCAGTTACCTGTCGAGATGAGCGCAGCGAATCTTAGTGCTGCTGCCCGTGTATGAGAGCCAGTTGTATATTTATTCTGTTGTATTTATCGTGTATATCGCTGTGTGTAAATCGCTACCTTAGTTAGATCATTAATTTACGCTCTGTTTGATGACAGGATTCGTGATCAGAACTTGTCGGATCCAAGTGTGGCGTCGGAGTCCATCAACTTGGACTCACTTTACAATGGCCAATCTAGGAAGCGTCTTCTTGGGAGACAACGTGCGCCACCGGATGCTTTCCAACTCATCTCACACCTCTCCGCCATCATCTACCCCGCCATCCTCCCCTCCGCCATCCGCCATCTCCGCTGTCTTCCCCCGCGGTCTCTCGCAGTCCCCTCCCTCACTCCAGGCCCAGTCGAACCAGCTCATGACCCCGATTGACCCACGCTTGGCACTCGATCTTCGCCTGCGCTGGCTCGAGGCACTGCTTGTCGGCGTTGGAGTCAGCAGCGGAAACGCGCCGAAGACAGGACGGAAATCCACAGAGGAGGCCCATACACCCTCTCTATCTCGCGCTGCTGGAGACCTACAGCAGCGTCTCGACGCCATCGTAGCCTCAAATGACGGACTCAGGCGTTTTCTGGCACAATGTGCGTTATTCGTTCATGGCTTGATCTCACCCTCACTCTGACCTCACAGACGACCGTTATGCACACTTCCTTAGTCCAGCATTCGCGCTGTCCGACCCTACCTCCGAGGGTAACACGATGTCCGTCGCGCAGCTCGAGGCGCTCCTCACCGAGATGGAGCCTGATATTCGTGCCGCGGAACGTGACATGCGAGAGATCGAGATATTGGAGAGTAAGGGTGTGACGGGGGCGGGCAAACTTGGGTGTGCGTTGTGTTCAATCTATCTGCCCGTCATCCTTACTAGAACGCACTATCGATTCTCAGCATACGAAGAACTGCAACCGCGCCTTGATAAACTATTGACCCAATACAGGGAAGACGTAGAGCTGGCAGAATCGTTAGAGAAAAGAATAGCTAGTCTGGTCGAGCGGCATGCGACTCAGGTGTGTGCGCTGACGATGTGCTGTAGATGATATTGACATCTGAGCAACTAGGTCGATACGCTATCTGAATTATTCGTAGCCTGGGACGACGCAGTCGCTGACGTCGAAGACAGACTGATTCGATTCGAAAAGGAAAAAAGCGAGAGACGGCGTTTGGGACTCGAGGAATGACGACCGAGAAACAATATATACCCTACTAGTTTGTATACCACGGAGAAGCGGATGCGTGCTTGACCACATTCTTTTATCGCTTCATCCCCAATGCTCGACCGCTTCGATTTTCCTTACCACTAGTGAAGCTTCCTAGAAAGCTCCTTCACCAGTTGCTACTCTGACACGAGAGATGACTCCAATGCTGCAGGGTAACTCGGTAAAACGCCCATTAAGATAAAGTATTAGTACTGGCATTAATAGACCATATAATACCATCAATTTGTATATCCTGCACTGCTCCTGCCCGACCTTCCGTACTCAACCTCCGCCATACCTAGACTTGCTGGTGTGTGGAGTTGCTCCGCGCCCTTCACATTAAACACACTACCAAGACCCGCAGGGAACGTCGACGTCGGGAGACTCATCAAATGGTTCGGCACACGTGTGAGATACACACGGTGTAGTGCATCTTCTGCAGCACGGTATTCTGCCATCCTCAGGGACGACCCAAAGCCCTCCCCGAGCTTATCAGCGCCAGAGTAGATGCCGACAACGAAGACGGGGGAATTGGAAAATCGACCAGTCTCTTTGAGTAGTCTGTTGTAGTAATGGTGGGTGACACATAAACACACAAGCAAGGCGGAAAAAAAATGACATACCGAGATTTTGGATATTCGCGGTCAAGCTTCTTGACCATTTCTAGGAGAGCTTTTTTAGGTTGGCGGAACTTGATCATGCCACGGAGGTCGATTTCGCGCGAAAGAAAGTATGAATGTACGAACTGGCGCGCGGAGAGGAGGGAGAGTTTCTCGTATATAAGGGCTGTGATTGCGCGTGGGACGGATGCAAGGGCGTCTGAGTGGTTAACATCATCCTACAAAAACCTAAGCAAGACTTTGCCCAGAACAAAGAATGACACCTACGGAACGGTGCCAGCGTAGAAGAGGTGTGACGCCCATTTCCTGTGCGACAGCAGCACAAGTTTGTGTCCCGACATGTGCACTGACGGCGGCTTTAAGGACACGTGTGGGAAGATGAGGATATGCGGCTTGGATGAACTCTGAGGCGAAGAGGCCGAGAAGAGCGTTGCCTAGGGGGGATAGCTGAGCATTTGTTTGTTGTATCTTCTCGTGAGGGGCGAATTGTTTCTGGAATTGGGGAAAAGATGAGTGGGTGCAGACACGCAAAACAGACTCTGGAGTAGGAAGGACAGAGGCGAGGCCTATTCTGTGTGCAAAAGCAGAGAGGGCGGACGGGGGTGGGGGTTGGGAGGATGCCCAGACTTCTGGTGCAAAGGGAGGTTTTGGAATTTCTGTCTGCTTGAAGATGGCTTCTCGTGGAGGAAAGCGGGGAAGATGCGCCGTCGACACCGACGCCAGTTTGGCTGCCGTCGTCACCAGCCGTTTCTGCGCCGCCATGGTCGATGTTCGCCAAACCACGCCTCCCCTCCCAATATTTTTTGATCTCGGCTTTCCCCGGCCAATCCCGCTGTAAAAAGAACCTCACAAAAACCAATTCCCTCTAGCCGACTTGAACGACTGACCTCGTCATAATCTAGTACTAGTGACGCGCTCTACCAACTGAGCTAAGAGGGACTTGTTGGTACAAATTATATATTGTTTATATGTAGATGTCTCAAGCAAAGGTTAAAGCATAAACATAGATCATTTACTACTACTGTATATACCCAACGTTTGATCAGTAAGTAAACAAGATGTCCATAAATCATGAAATTCCCCATTCCTTACTTCCTGTCCGTAACATCGTCTTCCGCGTCACTTGCCATTGTCCTTCTCGACAACGATGCAGAAGATGCAGCGCTACTCTTCAACACATTCGGTGGCCTTCTTCCTGGGCTCCCGCTCAGCCGGTTCACCGCCCGCTTCGGCGACGAGGGTGTCGGCGGGCTGGACCCTGACACACTGTTTCTATTATTGAAATTCGACGCCAAATTAGCCACGTTTCCTGTCCTTGGTCCCCGATTGACTCTTGGCGAGCGCGTTGTGATGCCTCCCTGCCCTGAGCCTGCACGAGTCAGAGTCGTTCGACCCCCGTTGAGGACGATATCCTCCGGAGGTGACGGGCTTCTTGAAGCCAACTTGGCCGTGGAAGAACTTCTGGGTGTAGAAGGACTCGCAGCACCTGACCCTCCTCCGGTTGTACGCCTCTGTGGTGTGGGCGGAATCACGGTGGTGGAAGGCGCAGCCACAGGCGCGGCGACCGGAGGAGGTGATGGTGGCGGGTCAACAAAGGTCAGACGAGTTGCAGGCGGAGACTGTGGGTCAAATTCAGGCGGGGGCTCCTTGAAAGTGGGACGCGAAGGCTGGTCGTGAAACTCGGGCGGGGGTTCTTTAAATATAGGTCTGTCAGTTGGAGGCGGCACGGCAGGTGGAAGAGGCGGGACCGCAGGAGCTTGCACCGGCGAAGTCGAGGGAAGAAGTTCAAGGGCAGGTGCAGAAGGCTCGGGTACAGAAGACGGTGGTGGTGGCGGCGGCGGGACAACTGACAGCGGCGGAGGGGGCGGAACAGTTAGTGCTGCAGCAACTGGTGTAGGTGCTACAGGTGGTGGTGACGGTGTTGGTGGTGACACCATACGATTTGGCGGAGATGATGACTTTTCTGGCGTTTTAGGAGATTTCATAAGTGACGGATTTTGCGCGATCTGCTGGGCGGCCAATAGCTGCTGTGCGTCAGCACCGGCAGAGATGCGACTTCGGCTGAGGCGCATGTCAACAGGCGCGGTTCGCTTTCGTATCAGTAATCTGCGTTCTGATTCTTTTTTCTTGTGACTGATCGTGGGTGGAAGAATGGCCTCGTAATGTTGAATGAGGTCGATGAACAGGACTTGCACAAAAATAAGTAAATATATCCAGAAACAAAGTGGAAGAAGCTCACGAGTCGGATGACGGTCTTGGATAGAGATTTCTGTCTCAATTTTCGGTCGAACAACAGCTACGGACAATCAGTAGAAAGCTGAAATTTCGAACGGTAAACGACTAACCTCGGCCTACAGAAAGTGCTAGCTTGGTGATGTAAATCTCATTACCTTCCTCAACAGTTGTGTCGTCAATCAATCTGCGAATGTCAGATCAGCAAACCTTCTACATTGATCGAGCAAAAACGACCAACGTCTTCAGATGCTTCACCAAAAGATCCAAGACATTCAGATGCACTCTCGGAAGCCTCTGCAATGCAGCACACAGACTCCGTATATGCTCCTCGCCAGACTTCTCCGCCTCCTTAGCCGCTGATGATCCAACAGTGGGATACAATTTACGCAGCTCGTCCCAGCCATCATAGAGTGCTAAAGGAGGGTCCAGCTCCAGGATCCACAGCTTGATGGTATTGGCAATAACAGGTGCATCATACTTTGTGAATAAATCCGATGGAATAGGTTGTTCGCCGGGCAAGGCATTGAGTGCTTCACGGAGATGGTGCACCGCAGGAAGAGGAACCTCGTATATCCACGATTTGCGGCGCTCTGGGTTGGTTGATGGGGAGGTTCCATGAATGACATCGAAAACGTAAGGAATAAAAGTCTTACCATTATCATTAGGAAGCCTTTTATAGGCCTCTTGCAAACCTTCAAACAGTGCCGTGAGCACGAGAGGGACGAGTTCTTTCTTTTCCTCCCCTGTCGTGAGGGCATGCCATCCACCTTCCGCCCAGCGTCTGAGATCAATGCCAAAGACGACATCAGAACCATCATGCGCGACACTCTCATAAACTTGTGCGACCGGGCGGAACGGTCCAGTGCGATATCGTTCAATGAGGGCGGTCAAATCATTTTCGGGCTGATATGATGCTACTAGCGTTGTCTGGCGGTCAAGGGATGGTTCCAAGGACTTGGGGAGGTTGGAAAGAGTGCCTTGGTATTGCAAGAGGACTATTCGTGACATGAATGTAAATGAATCGAATATAAAAGGTCATCAAAGGATGGGCACTGACCAGTTTTGACTGCACGCAAACGTTCCATTTCTAAACGTTGAAGTAGTTTAAGTACCTCCTCAAGACGTTCCTCAAGGGTGAGTCGGTGCCGGTCGAGCTTCCGCACTGCTTTGCGGTAAGTATTGTCAGCAATGTCAGCCTCATGTCTGGCTTTCATGTATGCAGGCTCCCCATTGTTTGCGTTGCTCAAGACCTTGTTGACGAGGTTGACAAAATTGCCTCCGGTCCTCTTGATGACAGCTTCAGCTTGCTTGGCACTAGCGCCAAGGGTACCTGTATCTCGCTCGGAAGTCTGCTTGTCATCCAAATTGAATGCCTAGGAAGATAATACTGCCATCAATACGCTGAATGAAAGGGAATATAAAAATCATTCTCAGACCTTCGGGCGGAACTGATAAAATGCATCATCCGAGTGCTCAAACTGATTGCCAAACTCGCCGATCCGACGCAACAACCCCTCACGTTCCGTCAGGTCCCGTGCAGCATCCTCTGCGACATCTAGATTTCCACCGAAGCCGGGAACATTGGCATTGAGCCAGGAAACAAACTCTTCCCCATTGAAGCAATCTGAGTACTCGCCAAGGAGAGGGAAACGCACAGGTCGCAATGGCAGCTCTGCAGCAGCTCTGATTAAGAGTTGCGACACGTTAGATGGAGAAAGGGCAAGTCCTGCTAGGAGGATCTGTGTAGATGGTAGTGAGGTCGGTGGGTTCAAAGGTGACATTGTTGGTGGTGAGGTTGTGGTCGGTGGTGTTTGCGGATGGTCGAAATCCACAGCCTTGCCTTTGCCTTTGTCAGCCTTGGAAGGAGGTTGCTCATCATCTTCTGCCGGAGAAGATTGTAGGGGATTACCACTCCTCTTCTGGATCTCCTTCAATCGTTGGGTGATACGCTCGGATACGCTAGCGGTGCGTGGGGGTGGGGCACGACCATCAGCTGGACGAAGTCGTGGAGAAGATGTATACTTGTCTGGGATGCTTGCACCATTGTTGGGAGCAAATTTCGCGCTGAGGAAAAGTTGGATTTTTATGAACTACTCATGTTATGTCAGGAACAGAGAATAGACTCACTCATCCTCAGCTTCGTCGGCACGTCTCGTTTTCGCAAGATACTGTTGCTTAAGCTTTCCCACTTCCACATGAGCCTGTTCATAAGATTTGAGCCAATTATCGAGCACTGTGGCCTTGTTTAACTTGATACGCTCCTAGTAGACGCCGTCAGATAGAAAAGTGTGGATGCTCGGAGGGCACACTGACCGCATAGCCATTGGCCCATTGCTCGAAAGGGTCCGCTACCAGCGTGTCAAGTTCCTTTGCGATGTTTCTGTGAGCTTGGCCCTGAACAACGGACTCTGCCTGAAGCCCGCGGAAGGCCGTGAAGAGAGATGCACCGTCGTCTGCACCAAAGCCCGTTCCTTTCATTCAAACGAAAATGCTTCAATAAGAAGATACTAGCACACTGGGCCTGTACTTACCAGCAGGTCCAGTTGATGCAGGATTGATGAGAGCAGAAGCAAGCTGACCCTCCGCCATTGCGCGAGCCTAGCGAGACCCTGAACATTGGCGGGGAGATGATTAGAGAAACACATACCCTTATGAACGCAACAATTTCTCCATTTTCTGCAACACCCTAGAAGTGGCCGTCAAGCGGAGGCAATACCTTAGGCAGAATAGGACATACCTGGTCTAATTTATTAAAGAGGACCTGCAGGCCTCTGCGGTAGTCCTGGGACCAAAATGAATTTGTAAAGCTCAATGGCAGGGATAAGACCGCCATTGTTGGGGGTCCTTGGTGAAGGTATCAAAGCAGGCTTGTGCGTGGTCGGTCGCTTGAACGTTTGACCGTCGTGTTTGTCACACGTGGTGCGATAACATCAAATTCATGTGCTTTATAGGTTCTTTATTTTCCAAGAAAAGTCAACGCCTTAGGAAAATGCATGCATTATTAGCAACTGGCTACTATCAATCACAGTAAATGTCCACCTCAAATGATCACCGGTGCGAACCCGAGGCAGCTGGCAGACTGTCCCGGGATTTGCCGAACGTTCAAGTTATTGTATGATAGCTCTAATCTCTCTAGTATTGATTTGTTTCTCGACGAATTGTCTTGAGTGCATCCAGACCAAAAGGTAGATATTTAACTATCGAACGTCAGGTCTCTATGAGACAGATGCGTCACCTCAAGTAAAGTTCGCAAAAAACGGTAGCTGCTGATATTTAAGGTACTTGTATGTTATACGCTATGTATTAGTGATACCGTGGAATGCAACGAATCGACCTGATGGCTCACAAGTCTCGAGAAATTGCACAAGTCAAAAATGAAGAAAAGAGTGTATGCACGCAGACCTTTACTAAAAAATTATTTGATGGATTTGATGGAGGGTACAATTTGGCACAATTGAATTGGTCAGGATAAGATTGATCCATGACAAGTGAGTGGTTACCTTCAAATCTCTCGAAACATATCAACTTTTCTGGTCTTGCTAGGCTTGCGTAAAAGCTCCGGTGCGATATGAGGTACTGAATGAAAAAAATACAATTTTATGAAGACTCAAGAGATGAATGATGTTGTGGCGCACAAACACCGCCCTGAGAAATGATAACGTTGCCCAGCATCTTGTTCAATCTAAAACAATTCACCATGAATCAAGATCAAACGCATGGAGAAGTATAATACCCACTCTTCGTCATTGCGAACCGCAAGTTGAATATGGCGCGGGGCAATCCTCGACTTCCTGTTATCTCTTGCGGCATTGCCCGCGAGCTCGAGAATCTCTGCTGCAAGGTATTCAAGTACCGCAGTGAGATAGACTAGAAATAAACCTCAGCTGTCGCGTCATGAGTATAACAGTGAGCACACCGGATGCAACGGAACCAACACGCTTCGCGAGGCTCGCTTTTTTCAGGAGACGTTGGATACGGCCAACAGGGAATTGGAGACCGGCGCGCGCTGAACGGTTACGAACTTTCACTTCTGTCAAAAACTTCGCCGCAATTGTAGACTTTCCACTGATCAGAGGATCAATACACGTCAACGGTAGGTTCTGACACGTTTGTTCACTTTTTTCCTTTGCCTGACTGTACTTATGTCAAACAATCAGCTCTTCAACCACAGAGGGAAGAGGAGTGTGTACCATAGTGTAGTTCAGCGATTGTTCGGTAAAGATGATTTTACATATCGTGTCCTGATTTGAGGCTACTTATACACTTTCTTTTAACTAGAAGCAGGCGGAGATGAAAGTTTATTATGTATTTTGAAATTCTGACCATTCTGACAATAGGTGATGATTGATTCGACGCGTCGACGGTCACGTGACGGGTAAGCTTTTTGATCGAGATGGTCGAGAATTCGAACCATGAGGCAGTCGTTCACAAGCGGTGCAGGTTCGGGCTAAGAGCTGTCTCCATTCAACGCAGCCCTTGCTACTCGTATATCTGGCGCTTATACCGATATTGTGCTTTCACGGCAATGGCTTCCTTGCCACCAGTAGCACCACCCATACCTTCCCCAACCCCCAGTCCGGCCGTGAGCCCAATCATGCCGAACAGTGAACAGGTGTGTTGACTTGCGTTAGGATTTTCCTGAAATAGTAATTTGCAAATAGGTCGTAATAATCTATGTCGTGTGTCGCTCTACGCCAACTTATACGTGAACACTGGTCTGATGTTACCTTAGATCACTGCGATGGCAGTCATTATATTCGGCTTCTGGAACGTCCCTGTTGTGCGGAACCTCATAAATCCTCTCAAACTGTTCACTATTGCCCTTCATGAACTTTGTCATATATCTGCAGTGCGTCCAGTTCGATTGAGTTACCTCTATGCTTCTCAGGTATTACACACGCTAGGCTGTGATCTCAGGAGGACGAATATTGAAGATCACCATAGACCCGCACATAGGCGGCGCTACACATGTGGAAGGCGGACGCCCTACGTTCATTCTTGCATCAGGCTATTTAGGATCTACCCTGCTTGGTGGACTTTTCGTACTTGCAGGGTATAGTACACTTGTCGCCAAGGTCATGAGCTTTGTGTTGGGGATAGGATTAATTATGCCTTTGGCCCTTGTCAGAGATAAATTGCGAGCCACCTTCACTTCAGCTTTACGCCAATTCACTCACAAACCAACAGGACAATACTGCTTACAGTATTCTATGAGGGGTTACTGATTGGATTTTGGTTCATTGATCATGCGTCAGTGACACGGCTTTTCTTTGTATTTGTGTGCTAAGTATATTCAAGTCAACCATTGCGGTGGTATTGCCTGTTCATTGGAGTAATGAGGTAAGACCCTTGGTCTCACACTTCTCGCAATATTCAAATTATTTCAGCTCGTTTTTCGTTGTATGTAAGTGTCGGGGTTGTGCCATCTCACGCTACTATTAATGAGTATTGTCAGGGGATGTTGCGGACGATCGCTTCTTCAACAAGTCAAATGATTCAGACGCCACCCAATTTACACTACTATATCCACGCATAGGTCCTCATAGTAAGTCCTATCCAGTTATACGTTGTCTATCATGACATTTGTTTTCCAGTCTGGGCCACTCTATGGATTCTATTTGAATTTGCGGTTCTAGCCAGCTTCATCTTACTGGGTATCTATGAATTTCGGGTGCGCGTAATGATACCTCTTTCCGACCAGTATGCCTGAAAACTTTACTAGTCTACGAAGGCACAAATGGACGCACAAGCCGGTAAGTGTCACTTTGACATACATTAAATGCCGGACTAAACACTTTCCTCCCTCTTAGCGGAGTTCTTGCCAACATGATCACCTCACGGACACTCTATATTCTTCATTCCAGGATACACCGTACTTTGGAAAAGGCACCTTATGAGGTCTTATATATAAATGTGTGTAACCGTATACAAAGAATCTCCGCTTACTTGGCCCTTTGACTACTCTCCTAGGCTTAGGTCGAGTAGTAGAGGTATTCACACACTCTATGTATCTGTTCCAAGTCTAGAAGACAATCACTTATGTCATGATATCTACACATTCTTTGATAAAACTGCACATATTATTTGCTTGTTTGATTAACAGAGGTTATTCATAAAACTTGGCTGACTTGCAGTGAGACACAGAGGAGTGAATTGATATTGTGCGTAGCGTTTGCCGCTATGCAAGTAAAATATTAGAGTGAACATACGAAGCCAAGTATTTTGTTGTGTTGGGTGTAAATGGGTGTGGTGCCAATATAAATGTATGTCCGTGGTAAGTAGTCGACCCCAGAAAGAGCGAGATGGGTCGGAACAGGTTAGCAACAATGCAAACCAAATTACTTGCGTGCTCGCCGTATTAGCCCAGCGAGGAGGAGTGTTCCTACTGCTGCAGCACCACCCACTAATGCCATACCGATATAACCCTCTGTCAATAAGGGTGAGTTATGTCATAGGATAGATCAGCTATGATCATACCTCTCGCAACAGATTTGTCTATTAGCGAGGATAGCGATTGTGCTTGCAAGTTCGAGGGTTCTTTATCCAATAAAAGAGCTGCAGAAGACAATTGAAAATCGGGATATGATAGTAGAGAGCGTGTACAAACCATTGAAGCGTTTAGCGTCTTCAAAATTTCCCATCTTATAGTAACCCAAAGCAAGGTAATAAAGGCATTCTCTTCGCCGGTTCGGCTCAGCACGATAAATATCTAGTGATGACGGTTATTGAATCCGCAGTTTAACATAGATGACAAACCTTGTAGCAACCTCACCCCCTCTACCTGGTGTTCCCGCATAGGACTCTTGACGAGTCCCCATGCAAAATTAAATTTGGTTTGTACAGTGACATGTGCCTGTGAGAGTTCCTTCTCGTATTGTAGCCGGAGGACCTGCGGCGAGGCATGAGTGTGTCGCGGTCAAGCCACAGAAAGTCAGACCTCTAGTTCATCGTAGGAAAGCGACACCTCAGCGTCGGCGGCATACGGCAATTCAGTGTTCGCCATGTATCCAAATGGACGAGCCTTGGCTCAGGGTGAGAGAAGCCAAGGGTCAGTGATGGTTTATGGCGGAGTTTGAACTACAGGTTTCCTTGTACCGTCACCACAAATTTCAACGACAAGCACAAGTAATGCCGAGCGACGACTACGGTGAGCATGTTTTCCATTCTTTTTACTTACAAATCCAAGCAGATAGAGGGCACATTGTCCCTCTCGAGGTAATCCCTCCATTTTCTCTTTTTTTCCCCGCTCCCAGACACGAATGTTGAGCTCATGGTGCATTTCTTTTTCCTTGCATGCACCATGCCTCTTTTCAGCTAGCTAGCACCTTCTCGCGGATATTGACTATAAATGCCCACCGAACTGGCCGTCATCGACTACGTTTACTCACCCGCGTCCTCTCTTTTTTTCTCCTCTAGACCGTGGTGGATATCGTGAAGACCGTTACCGCTCCTCGCGGCACGAAAGCAGCGGACACCGTGAACGCGAGCATCGTAGTGATAGGGACCGAACTGGTGAACGTTACGATGACCGCAGTGGTGGAGGAGGTGGCCGGAGAGGCGAGGACAGACGCGAGCGGGAAAGATACAGTCGTGGATCCCGGGATTATGATGACCGTGCGAGAGCTTCTCCCCAGCAAGATGCTGATAGGCGCCGCGATTTTCGTCCCCGCGACGAGGAAACCGTTGTGGGACATGGACACAGGAACAGGGATGACGGTCGGGAGCGCCGTGGACGTGGAGGTGGACGACGGGTCAGGGATGGTTATGGGACACCTGAACGACGCTCGCCTACCCCTGAAGGCGCTGTGCCTTTATCTCAAAGAAAGAGGAAAGCGACTGGTTGGGATGTTCACGCCCCAGGTTACGAGCAGTATAGTGCTCTACAAGCAAAACAGACAGGTGAGAATATATCGTCTAATCAATTCACCGAGGATTGACTTTGTATCCCAAGGTCTCTTCAACCTCCCTGGTGCTAATCGAACACAGGTTCCTCCCATTTTGGGGGTTGCAGGTCTTCCTCCACCTATGCCTGTTCCGAGCTTTGGCATGGGTATCGGTGGAAATCCCAACTTGTCGCGCCAATCACGTAGACTGTATATTGGCAGCATTACACCTGAGGTTACTGATCATAACCTCGCTGAGTTCTTCAACACAAAGATGATTGAAATGGCAATTGGGACTGGTGGACCCGGGAATCCTGTCTTGGCTGTTCAGTGCAATTACGAAAAGAATTATGCTTTTGTCGAGGTGCGTAATTTGTAACTATGACCCAACCGACTCTGAGCTGCTCGTTTAGTTTCGTAGTGCTGAGGATGCGACAGCTGCTATGGCGTTTGACGGGATCATATTCATAAATGGTCCATTGAAAATTCGCAGGCCCAAGGACTATGGAGGAGAAACGATTACTGCGTCCCCTGGCGTTCATGTCCCGGGTATCGTGTCAACGAATGTGCCAGATTCGATCAATAAGGTTTTTGTTGGTGGTCTCCCAACCTACTTGAACGAAGAACAAGCCATGGAATTATTAAAGAGTTTTGGAGAATTAAAAGCCTTCAACCTTGTTCGTGAAAACGGCAATGGACCTTCTAAAGTATGTGTTCTTCATGTTACTCTTCGAATATTTCTCACCTTTATCGGCCCAGGGCTTCGCGTTCTTTGAATATGCAGAACCAGGTGTCACTGATGTTGCTATTCAAAGTTTGAACGGTATGGAAATTGGCGACCGTTATCTTGTCGTGCAACGGGCCTCTGTCGGTGCCAAACCGGGCCAGCCAGGGATGATTCCCAATCTTCCTTATGATCAGTTCCCAGAAATTCCACGACCCATTATGCCGGCTGGGACCGATAATGCTGCTGAAGCACGTATTCTGCTTTTGCTGAATATGGTGACGTCAGACGACCTCGTCGATGACTTGGAGTATGGTGACCTGTATGAGGACGTTAAGGAGGAGTGTTCAAAATTCGGCGAGGTCGAGGATCTACGTATTCCTCGGCCAGTCAAGAAGGACAAGAGCAAGTGGGCTCCGGGTGAGGGTGGCCATATGGCGGCACAGGATGCTGCACGATTGGATGAGGCGGCGGGCGTTGGGCGGGTCTATGTCAAATTTCTCCATCCGTCAGGCGCAAACACTGCCTTGAAGAGCCTCGCAGGACGATCTTTCGCGGGGAGGTCAATTATTGCGACCCTTCTGAGCGAGGACAGCCAGACAACACCACCGCTTAATCTCATCTTTGCCCCGCAACCAGACGAGCCCCCGCCTTTGCCGAAAGATTGATTATTCACTAACTTCTGGGATGATGTAAAATGCTTCTTTAAGTTTTTTGTGTTTAGTCTATAATCGTGTTTCAACCTGCCGACTAATTTCAATGAGTCGGAGATTCTCCTGAGTGTGAATTTTTTCCAGCTCCACGGATGTCACAATAGACCTTCTCTCCGGTCCACACAACATGAGTCAAAGTGAAGCAAACATATCACACCCTGAGGACAATGTGAAACCTCTAAATTATAGAGAGCAGTTTCAAGTATGCCGAGCTGCCCAGTTTAGCTGAAACTGCAGTTCACTGATTCGAATGCAGGGCCGTCATGTAGCCTCACAATTCATTGAGTACTTGTCTTCTCAAGTCTCTTATTTTATTATTAATTTAACTCTGATAGTCCTTGTGCTGCCGCTGCCAAAGCATCCATGGATTGCATGAGTCGTAATGATTACGACAGAGATTTCTGTCTCGACTACTTCCAAGCTTACCGTGACTGTAAGAAATCTTGGGTATGCACACTACCGTTGTCATAGTCTCCTACATTCCAGTCTCAACATTTGTAGATTGATCAGAGGAGAGAAGACCGCCGTGCAGGACGTCCGACAACTTGAACTTAACATATGAGTGATTTTCATGACCGGCTTCACTTAAATAATGCGCACATAAATATCAAGTCTCTAAAAGTGTATCCTGATGTCACTCCTCAAACCTTCCTTCGTTCCCACTTAAATAAAAGGTAAGGGTCGCGTCATATGTGAATGTAAGTGCGAAACAGTCAATATCTCTTGTCTTTTATATGTGACTTTATCAACCTTACACGTCCAAATGTACTGTGACTTGCGCTGGAAACCATGTTTCACAAGATACCACAAGATCCGCCAGTATTCACGATACTACGAATAGCCTGAATTCGATTGGGTCGGGCGGATTAAAGAGCAAGAAAGAAAATTCTTGATGTGCCACTGAGATTACGACAACACACTAAGGTGCTCAGGAGCTCCTAGCCTATGGGTTCCAGCTTCTCGATCCAATCACGGTCTTTCCAAAGTGCATCATCGACTACGTACATCATTTCCACGACCTTTTCCTCTTCCTTGCCGAAGCTGCCCACGAGCTCAGAAGAGCGCCATATTGCTTTGGTAAAAGTACTTGCGGAAGCCTCCGCTGATTTACAACGCACTAGAAATCTCAAGGGAAGTGATGAAGGCTGAGTGAGATATGTATAGCCCGCAAAAGATTGCATTCGTCCGCGCCTCTATGTTCTGTCACGGTTGTCAACAGTGCGCATATCAACATTATCATGTATCTAAAATTATATCCGGATCCCCCACCTCTCTTAACCTCAGCCTTTCTCCAAAACCAATTCTCTTGGGTGTCCATTGTAAGATCTTTGCCCGGTGTTTCCTGATCCGGGTCATACAACATAAGCACGCACGTTTATCGTCTAAGTGAGTCTTATATTCGTCGACTCAATCCGAGCACTGAGTTGTCGACAAACTTGGGCTCAAGTCGCGTATTTCCAGCTGCCTTTTGAAATACACCTCCCCTTAATGTTCTACAGATATCCACTCTCCGAGCCCCCGCTGACCTCTAATACTTGACATAAGAGGCCCTGGCTCTCATGCTCAAAGCTGACTTGGGCAAGCCTTCTGCCAACCCAAAGGCTGACACGTACTGGTCTGACCGCATCGTCTGTAACTGCTTAATTGACCAGTTTATGAAAGCTGAGGGGGAAAACACTTTCTGACGGATGGTATACTTCCCAACCTTGGCACTGAAGTCCACCTGGCGGACTATTTCAAACACATCATTGCTTTGTTTCATTCGCACATACCGGATGAGTTGCTTCGTGTGGGGCCTTGGGGTGCTAAGCCAGACATCAAGTTCGTACGGGCTCAAAATGGGTAAAAAGTCCTGTTAACTAGGTGATGTGGCCCGTGGTTTATGCTGTTGCAGAAACAATTGAGCACGCTCCCTTCACACTTGCTGATCGCCATGATTGCGAAAACTGCGATAGAGCGTGACTCGGGATTCATGCCTCTAGTATTGATGATATTATAGTATTGCGTAAGATTTGGATCGTAAATGGGTAGCCAAAAATCATGAAGGTCATAGCCAGAGGTCGTAATGACTGTTCGATAGGGTTCATCAATATCATTCATACGGCATCCCTTCGACCACCTCTCCGAGAGACACCCAATTGTTCAGCACATTTTCCGCAAATTCTCGCTCTTCACGACAGAACCTGTGCACTGATTGTGTTAACAGCGTATTCTCACGATTATGAAGAACGACACGGAGTTCGTGCCACATTCTATTGAAGGATTGAGATTGCCATCCTTGGGATAAAAAAAAGAAAACTCACGATGCACGAATAAACACACGTCTGCTGAGTTGTGCAGCTATGCTCGCCTGGTCCTTTTCTACAAGGCTGGTCAGTCGCTCAGCTTCTTCCTCCCATCCTTCCTTTCGAGCACTTCGTATACCATCCAGCTTCAGAGATGTAGTTTCTACGCGTTTTTTGAGCCGTTCCACTTGATCGAAGGAAAGTCGCTCATGTCTGATGAGAAGATCACGCGTAGCGAGGTAAAGATCACGTTGAGCCTATCGAACAAGATAAGAAGAATATCCTTAGGATATACATGAGATTTTGAGCAACCTTGAGAGCTTCCAGAGTTGTGTCAAACAGTGTTCGCATCTGAATGTGACCTGTTCATACACAACGGAGAGAACGTTTGACCGAGACTCACTCTTGTTTCTGAGAGTTCAGAATGTCTTTGAGCGTAGTTGGCTACCTGTTCGAGCCCCAAGCGCACGCCATTTGACAATTCACATTCATCTCCTCTCCAGCAGCGTTCATTGACTTCAATGACAGCTCTGAGGGTGTTGGTCAACCTCGTCAGGTCTCCCTGCAAAACAGTGTCGTCATTTGTTTGCGTGGAGTGGTGGGAGTTTGAAGGTTCAGAGAGTATAGACGCGGAAGCAATGGTCGAATGAGGGGAAGATGGAGATAGAGCAAATATACGAAGCGAAAAGTGAGTCGGCAGGTAGGTACTTCGGAAGGCTGAAGGTGACCGTACCGCAGCAGCTTCTCGTCTCCTCATGATGCGTTCTCCAAGAACACAGATCCTCTGCCACTGATCAATCAGAGGATTAAGCCTCATACGAATAGTCCTGTCGGGTCTCGATGAAAATTTCTTAAGCTTTTCATGAGAATGGGGGCGTACGCGAGCTTGTCCTCAAAATCGCTGGGGATGGTCATTTCTTCAATGCGGTCGACACGTTTTGAGACGGACTCCTCATCCAAGGAGACGGAAGTATTTTTCCTCCATGTTTCTAAAGACGACTCCGTCAAAAATACCGCAAGAAGCCCGTCGTCTTTGATAATCGGGTGATTTCTGCGGCATTGTCATTATCTACAAGTTGATCATGCCATTTATACGCACACTACAAAGTTAAGCGCTCTTGCGAGACCACGTCTGTAAGTCATGAGTATCAGCAGTTTCCTGAAAAAGGAACGATGAACAGTCCATACCGTCGCTGTTCCAGAAATTGCTCATCCGCTATCGCATTGTTTGAGTGCATAGAAGACGGTATAAAGTGGTAGATATTTACCTCCAACTCTCTTTGGGGGCAACGCTGGGATTAAACGGAAGGGATAGCGTCGCAGTAGGACATCCCATAGAAAAATGAAGTCCGAGTACCGTCGTTGCACGGGAGGGGTACCACGCTTCTTGATGTGTCAGCACAAGGGCGAACAGAGATGTCAGGAAACGAACTTCGGTCATAACTTCATACACCATGTACCGATTCAGAATAAATCCCTGTGGGCCAAGTAGATTCACTCTAATCACCTCTTGTTTCTTCCACCATTCGTTTGGCAATCCAGTCCCGGCCAAGCTTGATGGAACACCATTTGTCAAGCCGGATCTAGTGCTATCGAATCCACTTGCACCACCAGGAGGAGGGCCGAATCTAGAATTAATATTCCATGGGTCATCGGAAGCATAGGTAGGTGTTGGTGCAAGGATTGCACTCGTAGTCTCGTGTTGGTAATCGGGTGTCGATGAGAATGCTGAAGCGGTGTGCTGGTATCTGGAGAGGTCAAGTGTTGGTTCGGGTAAGGTATTTTGCGATGATAAAGCCGCGACTTGTTCAATGCTGACATCTACAAAGTATGGTTCGATCGGCAAACGACAGAAAGGTTGCAAAAGTCACCTTTCCCTGCTTGTGCTAGTGCCACGAGGGCCAGAGCAACGAAGAATTCAAGCTTTGAAACTCGGAGTTTGGAGCTCACAAGATTAACAATCTGAAAGTAACATAAATGAGCAACAATGCAATGTTATCATGATACGCTCGCTTTGACCTTGTCAATGGTTGCAGCCGGAAGGGACGAGGTACTCAAGATACGCGATAAGGAATTGACCGAGGCCTCCCCAAGACTGTTAGGATTTGCAGCTGCGAACGCAGTGTTGTATATGGCAGGTACTGTTGCATCAGCTGTATGGGAGCATGTCAGGCATCGCCTCCAGTTTGAATTGTCTTTAAAGAGACACACCAATCACTGAGCTGAAGATGGAAGACGTATTCTGTGAAGTGGCAGTGGGAGCAGGGCTCGGGGTAGAACTCCAGGGATCCAACCCGTCGTCATACACTGAGTTCGCCAATGGGTTCTCGTCTACAAAACTACCACCGAAACCGACAGTCGAAGATGTGCCTGCGTATCGTTGTGCAGGTCTAGGAGAGTTGAACATTGTAGAAGGGAGACCAGGCTTCTGACCAAAGTCGGCAAGCAGGGTGTTTGTTGATCGGCTCGTAGGTCATTGTCATAATTACTTGTTGCTCGTTATCACAATAGGAAACTCTTGTCAGTAAGTATTAGAAATTTACACAATCCCACTAAGTACACCCTGCGACCTTCAAATATACTTCTGTACAGCCATAACCAGTACGTCTAAACAACTTCCGCAGTCTTTTTGGCTGCAAAATGCAGCGTCCAGGTAGAAAGTAATCGCTTACTATTGACTGCATCACCATCCAACCTAATACGTTCAGAGTGAGTAGTCAATAAGGAACGCCAACAATTCTAAGCACGTACCCAGGCGTCCCATAGGTGAGTGGCGCGATGAATAAGAACATGAGGAACATCATAAAGCTAAAGAAAACCAGGATGATAGGGCCTTTTATACCAATGTTGGAGTGTTCGGATGGACGCAGGCGTGTGGAAGGTCCAGCGATGGATATAGGGTAATTAATGGTTTCACTCAAAACGAAATTCAGTACCGCGCCTGCGATGAGAGCAGAAGCCAGATGGGAGGGGAGATAGTGGTGAATGAATAATTGGCGGTTCATGAGGAAGAACGGAACATAATGAACTCCCCAAACAATGAAGAAAAATCCAGCATTGTTCCAGAGGCGGTTACGTGCAGCTAAAAGAGGTCAAATATCTCGGAAAAAGTATATGTGGAGAAATACTCACGATCCGGAATTGGGTCGAGCCCTCTGCGCCTCGCCAGGAGGTCCGCACCAAGAACACCAACATAGATCGACAACGCAACTACACAAGTCCACCAGCCAACGAGGTTATCAATAAGGTAAATTTGTTTTGAAGTCTCGGTCTGAGTCCAAAAACTGATACCGCTAAGCAAGAAAGGCCAGTTTATCGGACTGCTAGCATATGGATGAGAAGCAGTTAATCCTGCGTTGTGTTGCAACATCAAAAGCTGAAGTTCGGCAAACTTCTTGAAGAAGTTCATGCTCTTGGGCTCCTTGCTGGGAACTTGTTCATCACGGTCAGTAGGATCATCCCCGTCTATAACGACATCTCTTAGTCGGAAAGATCAAAAAAAGAATGAAGAGCACATACACTCGTCGGCGATGATGCTGTCAACAAACCAAGTTGCAGTCTTTTCAACAGGATTCTTGTTACCGTTGATTTCAAGTTGATTGAAGGCCCAATCTGGAAGCTGCTTGTTGTGCGTCCACATCGACACTCTCGTAGGAACATGGATAAGTCTGAAGTAGCCTGATTTGCTCTTCCATGCCTGCCCTTCATGACCTTCGAGAAGTACGACTTGGAACAGAGTATCATTATGCCTGGAGTGATCATCTTTAGGCCACGTAGTAAACTCCTGATTTGTTGGCATGAGAGGCGATGCAACATCGTGAGTCAAGAGATGACTACGAGTGTTGACGTGTAAGAGTTGGACGATATCGTTGTGGCGAACAATGCGACCACGTCCAGTCTCTGGGAGAGCTTTGGTTGGTATGATTTGCCAGTGGTTGTTTGTGTCGTTATGAGCATAACCTGTTACTTGCTGGCCTGTGTACATTGTAGAAATAAGCCAAAGTGGAAAGTGGTTGTGAACAAATGAGTAGACCTTGGCTACTGACGCGTCCGTCCTCGTAGGTCAAAGGATATCTCTCAACATGGGAGTGTAGGAAAACCTTCGATTCCTTATGTTTGAATGTGACAGTATCATAAAATCGGATTTCTGAGCAATAAACAAATATCAACGAGACCGACCAGGTTCTGGGATTTCATTTCCTCACCTTGACTATTGAGCAGCATCTCATTGCCCAAAAGAGTCTCCTGGAATGCAGGGCTCATGAAGGTATCACCGGGTCCAGAGTAGATAAGAACAAAGAAGTGGATATAGAAGAAAGACAGATAGACGATGAAGGGGACAACAATGAGTCCAAAGGCGCGTGCCCGGAAATGTCTCCAGAAATAATCCTACAAAATAGATTAATGATGTGAGATGGCGAAATGAGATAAATGACTGACAATTGAAGGATTCTTCCTAATATCGAGAATATCCCAAAGATCAATCAAAACAGCAATGCCAATCGTTACAACCGTTAGGATGCCATTTACTTTGGAACCCCATGTACACGCCATGAAAACTCCTGTGATAATAAGCCATGTCCACCATTCCGTTGTGAACTCGCTAAAACATGGAAATGAGATAAAAACCAGCAGAGCACACTGCCAACCCACCGGTAGCGGAGTTTGCGGAAACGGATGTATGCATAGATGGTAAGCGACATGAAGAAAATCAAAGCCGCGTCCAAAAGAATGAGACGAGACTGAGTGATATGTGCGTTATCTGCAACAATGATAATCATCACCGCTTTGGAGATGAAGTGAATCAAACATACCAAAGAGGACGATGGCTGCAGAGAAGGCTGCGATGATCGTGGAATAGCCACTCTCTTTCATGATGGCGTAAATAACAGGGATAGTGAGACTGCCGAGGATCGCAGGGAGAGCCCGCAAGCCAACATAGGGAACGTGGTTGGTTGTGTAACTGTCGCCAATTGTTTCGAACTGGAAGTTTCCATCAAATCCAACAAACCAGCCAGCCAGACCGAAAAGCATTTTGGCAAACGGTGGGTGTACGTCGAAGTAGTACTCTCGTCGGAGGTAATGTGAGGCGAACTTCCCGAAGTGCACCTCATCAAAACTGACGATTACTGAGTAATTTATTCGACTCTCAAGACGCGATTTTACTCACACAACCTCGTCAGGAGCGTTGATCTTATAGAACCGCAATGCAAATGATAGAGCCGTGAGTAAGGACACTATAGCAATGCTTGCTTTGGGGGTCTCTAAAGATTTCTCAATCGGATTACGATTTCTCTGTTCACAGACTTGAGTATCAATGGCGTCTCGAACGTCCTTGAAGCTTACCGGGTCCTGATACACTTCACTAGCATGCTCGTCATCTTGGACATTGTCAGGAGTGGGTTCAAGTGACGAGTTTGCTTGTCTTCGACGTAGATTGGAAGGACCCACCATGGGGAAAGAGTGTGCTCAAGTATTTGTTTTGACCAAAGACGCGTTCGGTTGAATGCCACGAAACAACGACCTTACGTAATCGCTGATGAGCGCAGCCCTCGCGGCATAAACATTCTTAGCTTTACATCATTGGTGCGACCACCCTGCATTTTGTATTTGCAGAGACGATACCTTAGTCGAAGAGGAATGCCGTTTGGCCATCCATTTCTGAATTTTTCAGACGACAAACGCACACCCCTTCTGAAATCTCAAAGGGTGGAAACTAGATCCGGAGGTATACATAGAACCTCATACGTAGATATCTGTATGCACGGCTCAATATGGTTTGAACCGCCGAGATGCCTTGAGCGCTTCCACTTTCGCCTTGTCTTCCTCCCATCTCCTTTTCAAGTTCATAAGTTCTTCAGAAATAATCAGAACACAAGACTAGGGGGAGAGGAGAGAAAAAAAAACATACCGCTGCGCTGTTTCTCCGCCTTCTGGAACGCATAAAAATTCTTCTTCTCCTTCGCCTCCTTCTTCACATTCCGATTCCGCTTCGACGTCTGCCCGCTCCGCTGGAACTGCTTGCTCGCAACGCCCACACCCCCACCCAGCGTCTTCCCAAACGCACCACCGCGCGTCACAAGCGTGAAGCCGTCATCATCCACAATCGCCTCGCCTTTGCGATACTTTGATTTCTGCTTCGCCTTCTGCAGGTTGTGCTCGAAGAGCAATATCGACGAGTCCGCGTGCTCCTTGACGGCGTCAAGCGGCGGCCGGAGCGAATCGTACAGAGAAACATAATGAGCGAGGCCAGAGGGTTCCTCTGATATCGTAGGCCACGGGCGGGGTTTTGTGGCAGAAGCAAGTGCCCGTTGTAGAGAAGACGAGTCCAAAAAGACTAGATGAGCAGAGCGACCAGCGGGCCGTAGCGTCCGCAGGGGTTTTGTCGGCAGTGGAACGACCTTTGGAGTATCATCTTTGGATACTTTTCGACGTTTTCGAGGCTCCATTGTGGCATCTGTCTCAGGATTTTGAGTATCCTCCGCTTCCTCCCCCTCATCCTCCTCACTATCGCTGTCCTCTTGATGGGGTTCCACAGCATCCACGTCAAACACCACTCTTTCTACCGTGCCAGACTGTTTAAATAGTTGCGATAACTCGCGTTCAGTCGCGTCTGGTGGTATGTTGGATAGAAACAATGTCCTGCCCTCTGGCAAAGATTTTTGAGACGCCTTTTTTGATCCCACATGAGAACGCGCATATATGTAATGCGTTGAAGAAGCTGAATATGTAACTGGGACGATAGTGAAGCCGTTGAGGGACGTTGGTAGAGCCATCAAAGTAGAGTATGAAGAAACAGGAATTTTAATATTTGCGTCATTTCGCAGTTCTTGCCAAATACGACATGTCGTGATCTTATATCTAGACAAGGCATTAATATTCTTATAATAAGTATCGATAACGGCAAAAGTAAGTTAATATGCATCTGCGTGCACAGGGATGCACATTCATATTACAACAACGTCCAAAAATAATGGTAAGGAGGAGACGTGATTACCAAAAAAGAGTCACATTAGAAATAATAGGGGGATAAAATCGACCAGAGCCGATGCTCATCAACAACAATATGATACAAATACGAAGTGAGAGCAAGAGATATAGCAAGCAGTAGACAGGGCAAGAAAAAGGAGGGGAATCCTGATTTTAGTCGCGGGCAACCCAGTCAGTACTGCGCGAGACCAGCTCGATTGAATTATCTGTCGTCCAAAATAGGCGTTCAGTAGCACTGCGCCCACTCCACGCCTTTTGGTCGCGCAGTATCATAGCCTGGAATAGCAATTCATAAGCACACGCAAAAAACCAAATTAGCACAACTCAATAACATACCTGCTGTGCACCGAAATTGCGCTGGTCATGAGCAAAGAGCTCGACATTATCCTCCAAAGCTTCCGAAAGCGACTGCAAATCATGAAGAATCGCCTGCATCGCGCGCACAGCCGCGAGTGTCAGCAGCTCCCGGCGATTACGGACAGTGTTCCCGTTGCTGCTCGGATTCGACAGCGGCGGAAGCGAACGCGATATCGTCTGGAGCACAGTCTGCAATATACGCTTCGTCTCCCCCATGATCTTTTGCGCCTGCGGGAAGTTCCGTCTCGAGACGAGCACAAGCGAGCGTGTGATCATATCAGAAGCGAGGAGCTCCATCCGCCGCCGGACGATGACAGGATCAGAGATGGCCGAAGGTGGTCTCGAGCCGTTTGACATGGGCAGGAGGGTGACGGTAAGGAGGACAGGATGGGCGAGGCGGGTGACGTTCTTAGCAGCGGCAGGATCGAAAAAGGCACCATCCACTTCGATGACCGGCACCTCGTCAATCATGCGGTCCATCATTCCATCTGTAAAGTCGCTGTCCTCGATAGACATTGAATCAAGGCCCATACTTTGCACAAATTGGTCAGTAGCATTCATCGCACGTGCGGTGGCGTGTCGGTGGGTTTGAGCCGCCTGTTGCGCGTCCGCGTTGTCCAGTTCCATCTCAATGAGCATCTCTTTACGCTCGCCGTACCGCAGCTCCCCAACATCGATATCGACGTTCTGTCCGTCAGACGCAAGAATCGACGATGGGCCACCAGAAACCTTGCGGATCTTGAACCGATGCCCGTCAACGACTTTGATATGCATCTTCATATTGAGAAGCCCGATTGACATCATTCCACCGACACAACCGGCGACGCAGTCGCGTAGATCATACCAATCTTGGACAAAAGTGTACGTTCCACTTGTATGGTTCGACATAAGCCACAAGGAAGCAGGATCATGTGAGCGACCATAGCCGAACGAGTGTATCGGCACGTTGGCGGCCTCGGCACGGGCGAGAACGAGATCCATTTGGGCTCGACGAGTGCTGTCGGAGGCATCACTGACAAGAATCATGCCCGATATAGGGTTGCGAGCTTTCCGTTGTAAAACGACATCGAGACCTGAAATAGAATAGACGAGAGTCAACTCGACGAGAGTTTACAATGGGATCAACTGACCATGGTTGACTGCAGTGACGACGTCGGTTTTTTCTTCCTTGGAACCCCTGACAAGGAACTCATCAAATTGCTCTTCCATCTTGGCTCCGGTCTCGTCGATAAACTTTTCCAGTCGTGCTCGGCTCTGAGCTTTTCCCGGACTCAAAAACGGCGTCTTCCTCACTCTACCTGAAGGACCGACCTCAAATGTGACCAAGCTTAGCCGGTCCTTCTTGGCCATGGATGCAAGAATAAAGTCAAGGGTGGCGCGAATTACACGAATCTTCAATTGAGCAGTGCTGGGCACAGCAGAAGGTGGTGGAATAGAAATAACAAGAATGAGATCCAAAGGCGGGTGTGGGAGAGGTGTCAAGGAATTAGATGGTCCTGAAGATGTATAAGGGGTGACAAGCGATGTCGGAGAGTCGTAAGTGCTGAGTTGATCGTCTTCAGCAAGCGTCGTAAGTTTGTTGTTGTTCATCTGATGCCGTTGAGGCGTTGAGCCATGTGAAGTGGAAGAGGAGAGGGTGGACCGAGAGGAGCCATTCAATAGGCTGTCGGTCGTACTAACCGATGTTTGGGTGCTGCCACCACTCAATACCCGCATAGCCTTCTGACTTCCACCAAACTCCTCCATATCGGGTACTCTGATATTTGGTTGGGGATGTGCAATAGCATTCTGCTGCTGGAACATGTTGACGAGGCCTTCGATGTTTTTCTTCCAGGCATCCATTGACGCCCGATCCCTGAAAATGAGTATGAAGGACGCAAGCTCGTCTTCCATATCAATCGTGAGACTCATCTCTCCTGCAGCGGAACTTGCTGTGACGTGCTTGATGTGGCGGACATATATGCGCCCCTTCAAACGCAAGATGCCCTTTGACTGGCTCGAGTTGGACGTGAAGGAACCAGGATCTGTGAAACCAGACGCATTGGAGAGTAATCGGCCGAGACCGCGTTTTTTCTCCTCGACGACGCAGATGATGGCCTCTCGGAAAAGGTATACGTAGAATTCGCGAATTGCCGTGTCGCGTCGAACGGACAGCAGATCGTACATTTGCAACGGGCCAAGATCCGACAGAGGATGCCCTTTCCAGTCGATGATACGATTCCTGAGGTCCTCCGTGATAGCATGAAATGGTGAATCTTCTTCGTGATGAACGGAGTTGTTGGGTATAAAGGAGTCATGTGCGGTGGATGAGGAATCATGCGAATCAGATGCAGCGGGGTATGAGTTTTGGTCGTATGGGGCGGACGATAAGGTATATGAATCAGATGCCGTAGGATGATGATGATATGGGCTTGGGACGCGTTCCCCATTTTGCTGTTGTTGACGTTGTTGTGAGTGATCGCGGTGTGGACTCGAGTGAGCAGAACGAGGTTCTCGTGGAGGATGAAGGCCAGCGCTGCGGGGATAATTGTCATTCAAGACAGGGCCTGGTGTGCTTCCAGCCACCCGTTTTCCAGGCAGTTCGATAACGACGATACAAGTGAGAGGCTGATTCTGGTCGTTGGTCCTCGTTAGAGATGAAAATTCTGGTCGGACCTGGATTGATGGCGCAACGATGTAGGGGGAATGGTCGCCATTAGTGGGGCCCGATCTGGCGGAATTGATCGAATCCAATGGATCGTCGTCGTTTGGATTGTATGGAGGAGTGACGCGGGCGTTTGTTGGGGCATCACGACCTGGATATAGAGAGGCGGATTTACTGTTTCCCATGCCCGTAAGGGCAGCAAGTTCTGGACGCGAATAAGGGTCAAAGGGTACAAACAGAATAAACGGAGAGACAGACTGTTGGATTTTCCTCCGTCACCATCGCCGACCTTCATGGGACGCCTGCACACGCCGCAAACTCCGAGGTTGGTTCTCCTCGGGACAGTGGAGCGGGCCTGGTTTGGCGGAGGGCCATAAACAGCGGTGAAGCAGGCCTGAAGACGCTGATGAGGATGGAATGGAGATACAATTGAGATTGCACACCTCGTGAAGGGCATGACCGCACTCGGGGACGATGTGAGGCTTCTCGCCTGGGAGACGAAAGCTGAAACTGAGGGGCTCGAGACAGACGGGGCACTCTGCCTCGTCGTCGAGGTCCCTGACGGAGACGACGGGGATGGGGGCGGCGGGCATGGGGGGGAGGGAGTGGGAATGGGTGGAAGAGGAGGAGTGGGCAGAGCGGAGGGAGGGAGCTCTGTCGTGCCTGCGGAAGAAGGACTTGAAGGGAGAAATTGGGGGGAAGGGAGCGGGACGGGGAGCGAGGAATGTGGGAGTGAGAGGGAGCTGATGAGAATGATCGGACGGGACTGGGGAGTCTCGGTGAGTTCTCGCGACCCAGCTGTTGGTGGATTTTGATCTCATGGGCTAAAACGAGACGCCGCAAACTGACCCACGGTCTCCTCATGTTTATTGATGCGCATTATTCCTTATTTTGCCATCTTTGCTTCACTCATGACCGACGTCAGTGCCCTCGACAACGCCCCTGCCGTCGTCAGATCCTCGGCCTACGATCAATTCCCCCAGCCAATCGACTCGTCCAACAATGGTTTCGACTTTCACAGTGAGCATTGCCCTCTCACGTCCGGCCTCCACTCCCCTGCCCTTGCAAAGTCTACTACATGCACAACGTGCCAACCGAGATGACTTTCGCCCGCGGATTACACGAGCGCATCAGGAATGAGTTTCCCGAGGTAACCTGCCCTGCTTTTGATGCGGATCACCCTCACCGTATCGTAGCTGCGCATATACAAGCTTTGGGAAAAGCCTGTTGGTGAGAAAAGCTTTCTTTTCGAGACCTTGTCTCGCTAAGCGGTCCGCCGATAAGGACCCCACCCCACTGCCATGTTCGAGGTCAACACTTTCACACCTCATCAGACGGGCGCTTTCTTCTCTTGGCTCACCGTCCACCGAGGCCCGTGCTCGTACGTTATTTCCTTTCTCACCTCGGTTTATCTCGCGCTTGGAACTCGAAGCGCCCATCAGCACATGCTCAACGACGACAGCTAGAACCTGATTTCAGAGCGATGACTGTCACCCAAAACATATACACCCATGTGCTTAGTGTTTCACTTCCATCGCGTATAAATCTCGTCTATCTTTCAGCAGTGATGCTGACATGAGCTTGTCCGCGTGATCAGGGTCCTCATACATCCCAACACCGACGATCCATTCAAGGACCACACGGAGCTGATGACCTGGATGGGGAAACCGTGGCCCTTGTATACCGAAATGTTAAAGAAACACTAGCTGTTGTATGCATACGAAAGAATAACAGATGTATTATTGTTGCTTTGATTCCGCACATATACTTAACTGGGACATTTACGCACAGCAAAAAAAAATTATTCGCATGACCAAAATAATATGTCCCTAGCAGGATTCGAGCCTGCGGCTTCTCGGAGCGCAAATTGCCACAACGAGATGATTTAACCACTAATCGAT